>VFFE01007100.1:1422355-1642529 GCA_008921705.1 Burhinus oedicnemus | reverse complement strand
GAGGGGGGTTTCCCCCCCCCCCCCCTTTTCATTACTGCTTCTCTTTGCTTGGGGAAATTGTCCTACCCAGTACCAAACTCCATTTTCTTTTCCTGAGGGCATCTTCTGTGCTTTTAAATGAGTTTCTAAAAGCCTCTGATTGTTGCCTAGTTAAGGACCGAGAGCTATAATCACTCAAACTCATTTCCCTGATTTAATGAGCAGTGCAAATCGCTGACAGCTTCAGACGTTGCCAACTTCTGAAATACAACTAAAATCTAAATCCTCCATCAGCTTGGAATAACTCTCAAACACTGAAATTATTAGTGTGACCTGATGTATGGGAGGAGATGACTGAGCAGATAATTAGATTGGGCTGAGGCTGAACCTGGGGATCTATATCAGTAGTAAACAGAGGGGGTTAGATATGTCTACTGTGCAAGGTAGGAGAACTCAATACTTTGGGTTTTTTTCTGTGGGAGACAAAAGGGTTTGCCTCCAGGGCACGTATTTTCCTTCTAACCAAAACCAGATCATGCGAATGGCAGAACAATTTGTATTGCTGATGGCAACCCCTGTAGGAGGGACGAGGCACGGATGGGATCTGTTTGGGGTGAGGGTTATAAAGAATTTGGAAATATTTGGAATGTCACTTGTGACTTTCTTGAATAACGTGATCTAAAAATAGGATCGAGCTGGCCTCAAAACAAATATGGACATAGGCCTTGCCTGTCTAACGCTTTCATCCATGACAACCAGAAGTTAGAACAGCTGAAATCTATGAATGAAATGTTGATAACGGTTTTGTTATTGGATCTCAAGGGACTGAATGCAGATTTTAAATACTGTAACTGAGAATTGGCAAGGTGATTCTGAAGTAACACATGCAACTATGCACTCCTCAGTATCATCTTAGTTTAACAGTTAAGCTCTGGTCATTAGTGATTAAGCCTAAACAGCCAATATTTCTCTGCTGGGAGACGTGTTCAAGAACTTTTAAACGCTTAGTACATTCAAACTTGCACCCAAATCTTGTGGCTCACTTCTATGGATGTTATTCATTAACGTGACCTTGGATGCCAAAATAAAAATCCTTGGAAAAGCTAATGCTTCTGTTAATGTGATTAAAATACAAATGTGCGTTTCATAATCATTATTGTTTTCTCCTCTCAGATGTATTTGGGAGTGGATTCTTGTCCTATGACAGCATGTTCATACATTACCTCTTTTAAGATAGGGTTAAAAAGAAGGTAAATAGGTCGTGCCTGTAATTCCAGTATGTTTTTATTTTTATGGGTTAGATTCAGTTGATAACTGAATGAAATAATTCTGAATCTGCTAGGAAATGTTAGATGGCAGACTGTGGCATCTGAAAAGACTGTTACTGAGGATAGCTTAGGACCTTTTTGATCTTATACTCCATTTCTTCTTGGCTCTTTTGACCAAATGCATGTCTGCTGCATGGAAAGGTTATTGGTGAAATGATCCCATTATAATTCTTGATTTCTGGATTGTTCCTTAACTCATTAAATAATGTAAAATGTCTGAACGACATGTAGGAAATGGTCTGTATCAAAAGGCTGTGCACCGAAACAAACAAAAATGAATAGATATGCATTTTAAGACCTACTTTTATCACTGTTTCAAAAGGAGCTATTTAGAACTGTGGGGCAATATGATGACATAAGAGCTAATTAATTCTAGTGAGACTTATTTTCTGTCTTTATTAGTGAGGTTATTAATCGCTTCATAAGTGCTATAGATGTAGATGGTTTTGGATTGGGCTCATCTCTTCCTAGCTTTCCAGCACTGGTCATTAGTCATTCTCTTTGAATGCAAGTCTTTGTGAAGTTGCAGAGAACCGTGCTTGCCCTGGGGTAAGCAGGCTGGTGACACCATTCAGCTGGGCTGCAGGAGCTGGTGAGGTAAATAGCTTTAAACATCTAGATGAAGAGGTAGAAAAAATTCGCAAGACTGCAGTTCAGTCTTACTGTTTAAGTTGCAGTAGAGCTGCCCAGGCCCATTTAGTAAGCCATATATTGCTATTTTGGAATTCTGGTGGTATTCTTCAGATCTCAGATTTTTATTTCCTTCCTGTTATGCCTGGTACAGGGTGGTCCCTTCAAAAACCTAGTGATGGACTATCCCAGTTAAATTTTATCATATTTCTTTTAAGCTAAATTGTTGTATTATTGTGTCTAGTGGAAAAAGGAATGCTACTGCTCTGCTCCTGAAAATTATTCCTTAAAGGTGGTTGGATTTAGACTGTCTTGTTGTAACACCTCAGAACGATGTACCGAGAGCTGTATTCCTGCTACTCTGTTCCTAACAGGTAGGTGGGGGCAGAGGATGGAGGATGTCATATTCAGTGTTCATTGCATAGTTACAGAAATATTAAATAATTGAAAATACTCTAACCAGTGCTGCTGCAGTTTGGAGAATGAGCTTGAAAAAAACATGTTTTATCACCTAACCTCAGTCCAACATTTTCTTGTAGGTTGCTATAAAGAATGGAGCAGAAATGACTCTTCCGCTGGGGACATCGGGTCCATCTGCATTAGACCTTCGTAACACTCTGATGCTTCTTTTTGCCTGTACTAAGTGCAGACGGCACATGCCAGCACCAAGCCCGGCATTGCAACATACTGAGTATAGGGCAGAATATAAACCAGCACTGGAAGTCGTTGTAGAAACAGGAATTGTACAGTGCCCGAGCTGTTGCCCTTTGAGCCTGGTCATCCTCTCTGCTAAAAAACATTAGAGCCACCACTGGAATGGAGGTAGCATGGAAATGTTCATTTCACTCTCTTTAGGTCTCAGCATCGTGTGTGTTATGCCTTTTTTTTGGGTTTTTTTGAACCAGGTTTTGACTTGGAACCTATGCCTAGTGACACTTGAATAAATTGCTCCTTTTCCTTTCATTTATTTTTTTTTTTTAAGCTGCTTTGCCAGGTTCCATCTGAAAGATGGTCCTGGGAGAGGACAGATCTGTAAAAGATACTGTAGATCTCATGATAAATTTGGAGCCGATTGATCTCAGATATGAATAGAGTGTGTGTAGTTTGTTATAGCTTCTTACCCTTCTTGTGGCACCTCTGTATGGGAGTTAGGTTTTCTAACGTTTGAACCAACAATTGGATGCTGAAAGTTCCTTGAAGGAGCAAAGCTTCTTTCTAAGAGAAGGCCAAGGTGTAGAGAGCAGCAGCCAGGACTTACACAGCAGATAAAGCGTTTCAGTATACGTCAGGGCAGACTCTGCTAAGGAGAGCTGGGCATCACCGCACTAGGGCTATTTCACAGGACTTGAGGGACGCGGCTGGGTGCTCTGAATCCACAGCGTTTTGCTGTTTGGGTGATCATCTGTGCAGTAGAGAACTGAGTGTAAAATGAAGCAGTGGTGGCTTCCTGAATCCACAAAGCCTTGGAAGGCAATTACTTGGAGAGAAGCCATCTTCAGCCCACCTTAATCTTTCTGGAATCACTGCTCTCCATGCTGGAAAGACACCACAGGCATTAAGGGGTAAGAAGTGCATGCTCTAAACAGCTGTGTTGCTGGAGAAGGTTACCTTTCATAGCTTGCCACCAGTTGCTCATTACTGTCTCTTGTAGGACCAGCCTTTGATATGGTTCCCTGTCTTAGTTTGGCAAATGAGCTGCCTTAAAAAGGACCAATGTGGCCAAATCCAGAGGATTGTCTGTCCTAGCTCTTACTTAAGTAGGAGGAACAGGTAAAGACCGAAAGGGTTGCTTATGTAAGTGAAAATTAGAATGTACTTCTTGATGGGGTGGGGAGTTAAAGGGTGGAGGGAGTTGTGATGAAAAACCACTTCAGGCAAGAGAAGTGAAAAATGAAAGAGTGGGAGAGAAGGAAAAGCAAAAGTCAGGAACAGTGGTAGTCCTGAAGGTGTACACATGGCTGTTAGTGAATGAATGGTAAGGTACTGAACAAATAGTAATTAAAATCCTAGCGACTATGTAAATGCCAGATTATAGCTGTGATCTTTTTGCAGACTTTCCTTTGATGTGAGTGGGAGTCTGTGTGCTACCCTTGGGAATGCTTAAGCCTAAATATATGCTCAAAACCATAGAGATTCAGTCTCCTTCCTGGCATAAGCTGATGTCCCTTTGACATGTACCAGCAACACACCGAGGTTACTATGAGGATGAACATAGCTGGGATTAACTGTTCAGTGCTTCCAGCATGGTAATTTTACTCTTTTCCTACAGATGAGGGTGTTCCACTGATACTCTCCTGCAAAACAGCTCCAATTTCTCTGGATTTATAACCTGATCCAGAATTGAGCATTTCGGTTACTTCTGAAAAATGTGGTCATGAAGCTCAATGGCAGAAGCTGTGCTCTCGTGTGGGCAGGGAACGGTTCACACTCCTGTTAGGAGAATAACTGGAGTTTCCTTAGGTAGACGCAGTGAGTAGGGTGCTATGTTTGTCCTTAGGTAGACATGGTGGCTGGGGTGCAGTGGGCTGGGGGAAAAGCTATTGACAACCTATTTGCTGAAAACATCTCTATAGTTCTGTTTCTATAGCAACCCTAATGTGAAATGTGTTGCTAGAAAAACATTAGTTACTATAGAAACAACTTTCCTGTAAGTGAAAAGTTTACTTTGTAACACATGATACCTAATATTAGTTTTTTTAAGTTAAACCACCCACATGTGCATTGAAATCAATAAACAGATCATTGTACTCAAGACTGCATAGCTGGAAACATACAGAACTTGCACGTCCTCCACTAAAACCATCTGATTGGCTTTGACTGACATCAGCCTGACTTCTGAGTAGGAATTAAGACAATAGAAATGTTATATTATGCATGATACAAGGGACTCTTGAACTAGTTGTATCCAAAATTTTGTCTGAGAGCTTAATTCTGAGGGAAATCAGCCCATTTTGGCTTTTTGTGGATTGAATTTTTTACATTTAAAAACCCACAAATACTAACTTGAGTTACTAGGCTGTATCATTTAGACTTACCTTAATGGCCATCAGAACTTTAAAATTGGGGGAAGGTTTTGATTGGCTCTTGTCAAGGTCACTTTCAAGAATGACCTCTCTGAAAGCAAGTCTTGAATCTGGTTCTTCATGTTCTGCTTTGCTGTATTGTGCTTCTGCCAGCCCTAAAGTGCTTGCAATATTGGTGATGGGTATTGACCGGTGTGTGAGTTGAGAAGAATGGAAAGCACCTCAGCAATATTGTTGGGCTCTTTGCTTCGGGATGTCTCCCAGGCGCTTTAGCTGTTAAAGCCTGGTCTATGCTTTCTGGTCGGCTAGCAGAGGAGATAGCCCACCAGCCGTAGCGGTGTCACTCTGGCAGTGAAAATACCAGGGGATCCAGCAAAACTGTCAGACAAATCCTTTTAGTAACCCTCAAAGGACCAAAGTCAGCTACACCCACAAAGTTGCTCCCTTGTCAGGTAAGCTGAGCCTCTCAAAGGAGGGTCTGCTGGTCAAGTGATGGCATCAGACCTGTTTAGGTGTGAAGAAGGCCATCGTTGTCATGGAAGCTCATTTTCTGAGTATTGTGTTGACTTCCTTTGCTAGGCAGTTTATTGTGTTATAAAGTGCCGACAGCAAAGCACAGTGGTGGAGTTTTAAATGTCACCAAGGTAACGATCATCAGTCACCTCATTACAATTTCATATCTAGATCTCTTCTCTTGCAAATATGAGACTTGTTAAAAAATGATGCAGGGTTTAAGGCTGTTTCTGAGCTGGGGGAGGTTCTTCTGTTGTTATTCAGGCTTTGCTGTGTATATTGGGCCGATACTGCTCTGAGTTTCACTGGTAGGAAAGTTTGCTAGTGCTTGTGGAGGGGTTTAATGTAAAGGATTTCCTGTCTCTTGTGGTGTTAATTGCTAGCTGGTTTTGAGTGCTGCATTACACAAGCAGATGATAAAACTATAGTAATGGGTTGGCAATCGTAAAAGAACAATTTCTTATTGTTTCTGCACTTGCAGCATGGTGTTGGTGAATCACTGTGCTTTACAAAGTGTTCCCACACCACCTCCTATGAAATAAGTACTGTTAAATATTGTCGTCGTCTTATGGTCGAGTATATCAAGCTGCAGGTATAGGAAGCTGTTGTAACTACTATGTGCACCTTGTTTGGAGAGTCTGAAGCCCTTGAGAAGGACTTGGATCCTACAGGTTTCATAGGTGTCAAGTAGGGTGTGAGGAAGTCCATTACCTTTTCTCTATAAAATAGCTGAAATATGGAAAAGCTGTTAATTGTACTGAAAGTTCATGGTGAAGTGTCCTAGGAAATAACTTTCGTTCAGAAATTTCTCAACTCTTGTTCCAGGTTCGTCATTCAATGTCTAGCCTAGAGGATTTCCCTCTGGGTGAAAGATGTTTAAAGGCCATACCGTACTTGGCTGGAGGGGGGAATTGTTCCTGGAATAGTGGTAGATAAACCAGTTAATGTGTATTGTTTTACAGAATGTGTAAATATTCAGACGTCACAAGAATGAAGGGACGCGGTGTGTGTCCACGAATGCAAAATAAGGTGCAAGAGGAAGCTTTCTGCATGTCTATGTTGCCCCTTGAGAGACAGAAGTGTCCCCTTGTTAATAACCTGGATGTGCTGACTACTCTGAAAATAGTCTGCTCTCTGCCCTTCTGCGTGCTGGAGCAGCAAATGCGTGTGACTCCCAGGAACACAGGGTCACCGTGCTCTTCTAGTGTTGGGCTAAATTCTGCAGTTAACTGTATATTCGCCTTGAGATTGGAGGGAACATGTAAAACCTGATCCTTGACTGAACAGAGTTTCAGAAGAAAAATGGAGCTGTTAAATGGACCCCTGGTGTAGGGACGTGTTTGTTACCTCATGGAGCTGGGAAAGTGTTGTGGTTTGGGCCAGATACGTTTCAAGGCAGGGTACAAAGGTGGCTTCAGTGGGCAGAGGAGACCAGTGCTGGAAGGCATGAAGGAAAGAATAAAGAAATTGGGAGACACTGTTCCAGAAATGCCATTCCTTGAACAAATGCTCCTTCTGAAGGTTAATACCTTCTCATCACGTGCTGCTAGGTGTCTTTGTACACAAAGTCTCAGATTATCTCAGGTGTTTGAAGGAAAGAAATGACATCTCATGGGGTTTCAGGATGGTTGTTTTCATGCCGTTTTTCATCAGATGACTTATGCATGCTGTGTGGTTTAGGCCATTTTGGACTGTTAAGTTTAGGAACTTGTAAAAAATGAGTTTATGTAATTCCACCAGCCTGATATTTTTAACTTAAATGCTGCAATTGCGAAACGCGGTGCTGCTTTTGGGTTTTTAGCTCTTCTACAGTATGTGCCAGCTCTGTTTAATCACTGTATTTCATGCTGTCTGATCACCTGCAAATAGATCTCTTGCCAAGTCTTTTTGACTTTCAGAGGCTGGGGAGGTAGGGTGGACCTGGTCTGGAGCAGTGCTGAGGGGAACAAGGTTTGTGTCTCCTTGTCAGCCTGACAAGCAGATTAGGCAGCCTTTCTCTAAGGGATTCAAAGTCAAAAGGATTAGATTGGCCTCCTGTTTTCTCAAGAAATCTGAAACTTGGAATAGAAATGTGAACACACAAGCTGTTGTTTCTGGACTCCTATAATAGCCTTGTTCTTAGTGCTGCAGGAGTTTTCCTTCAAGCACATTTGTGTGGTGCAACTGTGGCATCAAGTGATTGGCGGGATCCATCTGCCCGTCCTCTGTGTGGGGCCCAGGAGACCGGATAAAAACAAGATCTGTTAATTTGGTGTAAGGAAAATATCATTTTCCTGCTGGCTCTGGTGTATTCCCAGCCCAAGAGTTTCACTTAACTCCTCTCTTCCCATGCTGTGAGGGGGTGCATGCTTCTCTGGCTGGCGGGGCTGACCTAGTGCCTACCTGGTCTGCAAAGCAAAAGGTCTATGAAAAGCTTAGGGAACTCCTTGGTGGCTAGGTGGGAAAAAGATCTTGCTTAGCAATGCAGAGAAGAAAAAGGACTTCCTTTGCTTGCTTTAGATGCCGCTGAGTAGAGCCCATTGGACTGCTCCCACTACTTCAGTGCCTCCGTGGAAGGAAGATGCCCAGAGAGATGTGGCTGTAATCAAGAGGAGGCAGTGAAGGAACAAGGGGCAATATTGCAGTGTGTGGTCTTGTTTGTGGTTTGGCAGCATGGTTCCATGCTGTGAATTTGAGCTGAACCAGACTGGATTAACTGGCAACCTGCCGGTTGGGTAGTTTCTACTCAGTCCCTCATTCTCTTTTTCTTTGTTCCATGATGAGGCTGCAGGGCTTGGGACTGGCTACCTAGGCTGTGCTCTTTGCCTTGCAACTGAATGCCACGGGCACGCCTGGCTGGTCAGACCCACAAACTGCTGTCTCTGCATATCTTAAAGATGAGTAGAAAAGACCATACCAGCCTTGTGATGTGCGTTAGACTAAGATGTGAGGAGTAGGGTGCAGGTTGAGGATATTTGCGTTGTTTAGCAGTCCCAAACTTCTCAGCATCCTGAAATAACCCAGGGGTTCATTCTTTACAACCCCATTTGTTCATCACCCTATAGGGAAGCTTGAGAGGAACAGTCACCTCAATTCAGTACCACAGAAGAGATCCCAGGAGCTTTGAGCAAGACTGAACTGTGTTTTGCAGATTTCCATGTTTGCTATGCTCTGAAGAAACAAAAAAATCCATGACTGGTCTTTGGACTTTTACTGCCACCCTTGATCAACCAAAGCTGTGAACACACCCAGAAGGAATGAAGGCTTGTGTCCAAAAGACATATAAAGAGAAGTTGGTAAATAGTACTTCATTGAGACAATGGCCACTAGGATGAGCAGAGCCGTCAGTACAGAAGATTTCCTACTTTGTTGCTTTTAACTCGTGGCTTTCTGGTTTAGTTTTTCAGATGTCCTTGCTAGATGATGGCTTTTCTTCATGCATAACTTGGTTGGAGCCAATTTGATCTAGTGGATAGGCAGAAGAGATTTCTGGACCTATTATTTCAGATCTCTTGTATTGTGGTTTATTTAAAGTTTGACCAGTTCTAGGCACTTCACTGAAGATCTAGGGGTAAATTTCAATATTGCTCCATTAATATCCTTAGAGAAGGGAAAGGAGTAAGAAGCCATGCTTTTCTGCGCTGGTGACTTAAGGACAGAATGTTCTAATTTGGGTACCATAAATTATACCCATGAATAAGCATGTCCTGATTTTTCAGAGGTGCTGAACACTTATAATTCTATTGACTTCAGTGGAAACTGGAATGAGCCCAGTGCATGCTTTGGATAAATCATGTTACGTAACAGAAAAATGATGGTAATTTATGTTCAAGAATCTTTCATCACAGCACTGAACTCTTCTTTGCAGTTTGACAGAAGGAAAAGTTGAAGACTTGTGCTGAGACTCTTAATTCACCTACCCTTGCACCTGCACAGCATTTCTGATGTGCAGCTCCAGGACATCTGCCCTTGTGCTAGCTTTCATCTGTCCCCGTGCTGGGCCACTTTCAGAGGATGATGCCACCTTGTGTGGTGTAACACCAGCAGAGCACCGAATGCCTGTGACTCAGGAATTTTTGGATGTTTGGTAGCTTGATGCATCAGAGCCTAGAAACCTTTTTTGGCACGAGAGATATCTGTGGCATTTAAACACACTTTGGACTACTGGAAAGGCGTGTGCAGGTGGCTAATAGTCTGTCTTAGTGCTTGTACCTGCAAAGCCTAGATGTGAGCATGTACATGAACAAAAATAAAGGCTGGGAACACAATGTCTTCAACCCTTTATTGTGCAAATCAGAAATGCACTCTCTAGGCTGCTCTTGTGCAATAGTTTCTGCTCTGGGTCCTTTGCCTTTCATTAGGAAGAGTGGCCAATGTGCGCAATAACCATACATTCCCTTGGTCCCCTCCCAATGCTGCTGTTTGCGTTCAGCAAGGATGCAGGGAACATCGAGTGCAAATTAAAAATAGAAATAAAAATGAAGTGAGGAAAGCAATCAGAACACCTAAAATCCGGCACTATCTTTAATCATAAGTGGAAAAAAAATGTATCGAGTGTTGTTTGATCACAATCTAAACACAGCCTAAACAACCCTTTGAATTTGTAAATGACATGCAGTAGAGGTATTTTTAGCTCGCGTTGCTCAGATCTCGAGCAGGATTTTTTGTATGTTTTAGCTTATCACATTTCTCGC
Source organism: Burhinus oedicnemus (assembly GCA_008921705.1). NCBI lineage: Eukaryota > Metazoa > Chordata > Aves > Charadriiformes > Burhinidae > Burhinus > Burhinus oedicnemus. The sequence continues at coordinate 1,632,383 of VFFE01007100.1, read as the reverse complement.
ATAAGAAGCTCTAGTTTTCCACAGCAGTTTAATTTTCTGTGAGCCTATCCTGTATGCAAATAACTCTTCTTTTGTGGTTTCCAGTGGCAAGATTATCTTTATTTGGGGTGGATGTAAGGTAAAAAGAACTTGACTGGAGGGCAAGAATGTAATCTCTTAATTTACCTTATTTGGCTTCCTGGGGAATGTTTTTGTTATCAGTTTTGCTTATGTTTTTGTCCTCTCTCAGGTTGAAGTTCCAATGAAAATGTGGCAAATATTCTTCTCGCATCTCTAGGGAGTGCCAAAAAGCTGCTGTTCTTGTTGCATTTTCTGGTTGATGCATGTGCCTTTTTCCCATAGTGTCAACAGAACTGTGTTCAAAGGAGAGTGCCTTCTCCTGATTTTGCCAAAGAAGGGCTTGAACCAAGTCATTGTTGTGATATTAACATCTGTTGGACTTTCCTTTATAAGTATGTAGGGAGCACGTTTCTCTTGCTTGTAAGCCTTCCTACTGAGCAGTTTCATGTTTGAGGCTCATAGACTTGGAGAATTCATAACCCTACTTGAGTGCTCTTAGCGGGGTCATACGGTCTATCACCATTGTGTGAGTAGAAAATGCTCTTTAAAAAAAATAACCTAGGTTTCTAATGCACGCTTCCACTGGATAGCTTCTGCTGATAATGAAAGAGCAGCTGAAAAGATCAGTCTTACCTTCAGAGTGTGCCAAACTGTTTTATGTTTCCTGGAAATTAATTCAGGACTTCAGAGTATAGATATGGGACATCTACAGAAGGCATGTACAGTTGTCACACGATGCAAAGACTGGCGTGAGGCCACAGACAGCTAGTTTTTGAAGGGCTTTCCAAACAAATTGGTGCTCAGATTTAGTTTTACAACAAAAGAGAATTAAGTCCCTGCTTTAGGGGCCAATGGTCCAGATGCTTCTGTGTTCCAGACCCAGATGGTCTATGATGGAAGTACTTGAGGCCTGTGTGCTGAGGAGGGAGACTTGCTGTTTGAGGCAATTGGGAGGAAGCAGAAAAGCCTGGAAGAGGCTGGAAAGGCCATGCAACCTTAAAGGAAGAGAAAGGAAAAGGCAAGAATGGAGGCAGAAGAGATGGAGGTAGGCAGTCCTGAGGAAAGAATTGACTGGGGGGCTTTTCTTGGCGATCTTCTGCTTCAGCCAAGGTCTTCTCCCAACTATGCAGAGCTGTGTAGTGTTGACCCGTGCAGACCACCATGCCATGCATGGAGTGCAGCAACCATGGGTCAGGATGGCACTGACCCCACACCTCCTTAGGAGATGGCTGTCTCCTTCCTGGAACAGGAGTCGGGGACCACTCGGGCAGTGAACAGGCTGCAGTTTGGAGGCACAGTTTTGGCAGGCTCTGTTGGCTTCCATATTTCTCGTTTAGACAGAGAGCATGTAGTTATGGGCCAGTGGCAGTGAAACAAATCTGTCTCTGGGTGACTGATTAATAATAAATCTGTAAATACAAAGGGTGAATGTGATCCCAGTGCTGCTCCGTTTCATAATCTGAAAGCAAATGGACATGCTGTCATAAGCAGAATGGGAATCCTGTATTTTGACTGATAATTAAATTCCCCACTCTTATTTAATATCTGTAGTACAACAAACAATATTCACAGGAAGTGTGGTTCTTCCTCCCTCATTCTTAATGATTAGTCCCAACAGAGGTCTGCTGAAATCAGTTGGACTGATTGCATAATAAATTTCAGGGGTCTTGGCAGTTTCAGTGAAAATTAGAGTACCTAGAGAATTAGAGACTGTGTTTAATTACAGAAATGGCTAGAGTCAGGCTCTGAGCTGCAGTTCAGCACAGCTTTAGGAACTGTGCTGACTTCAGCCTGGATTTTCTTTACCTGTGTGCTACTGTCCATTTGACATTTTGGGATCTCTGCCATCTCCTCAATTCATATAGTTGTCATAGGAACTATTTCCTAAGCTGTGCTCTGACTTGTTCCATGAGGCACTTTATTGTATTATAAAGTGTTGACAGAAAAGTACAGTGATAGATTTTTAAATGTCACCAAGGTAACTACTGCCATTCAATTACAGTTTCAGATAAAGATGAATCCTTTCTGCAAATGTGATGGTGTGACAGTCAAAAAATGTGCTGAGGATGAAGGTGATTTGTGATAGAGCGAAGATTTCTCTTGTCACGGTGCAAGGTTGATTTTGCCTGTTCCATTTTCTGGTAACACAAATGTAACAGAGGTTATTGCTCGATTCTTCAGCTGATGTCTTGATAGACATTGATCACTTGGTATTCTGTTGTTTTGGGTTTTTTATTCTGCCCCATAAATGAGCCTGTCACTCTATGAATAGCAGACCTGGGGCTTATCTAAGTGATGCTCTGTAACACCCAAAGCAACTCTGCTTTAAATGGCATTTCTCTGGGCTTACATAAACATCCCAGAGATCAGAGCAGGAATTAGACTTGTCTGCAAATATCTTGAAACCTCAGATGGTCTCGTTCGTTCTAAGCCTGAGAAGATCAAAGTGCTAGGACTTGTGGAGATTAGGGAGAGTGGACAAGCTTGAGCAAAAATTTGTATTTTAGAGAAAGGCTTTTGGAGACTGCGAGAGAGTGAAAGTGCATTTGTGTGTGGGAGATGGTAAGTGTGGGCCCTGAGGGATCAAGAGGGGATGAGGGAAGGGAAAGATGATAGCAGGGTAAGAGTCTGGTGGGGAAAAAAAAGTAGATGGTTCGATATCAGACATTGTGCTGTTAAGGTTGAGCTTTGGGGAGTGTGAGAGCTGCTCTGAGGCTGTGGGCAGTTGATTGATGCTGAAGGCAGAAGGCTTCCCGCAAGCAGCGCAGGTGCTGAAGACGTGACCCGTAAATCAGCTGAGGCTCTCATGTGGTTTTGAGGTTGTAGCCATGAAAAGGGCTTCTTCCAAGGCTGCCTCAAAAGTACCTGGCGACAGGCAATGCTGCTCCTTTCGTTACTATTGACCAATTTGCCTCCTCCCTATTATCTTATCCATTAGGTCTCAACATCTTTTCACAAAGAGTGATAATAATCACTCGGTACCATTGAAGTAAAATTTAGGTTGTTATACGTTCATTTTTTTTCTCTGCCATTAAGAATGGTCTTTACTTTCTCAATAAAACATCTTATTTTTTTTATTTGAAGTTTCACATTTAAGGTGAAAAGAACAGAGCCTGACAATGTCATCTGAGGAAAGCATTATATTTTAAGGTGAAGTGTTTTGTGAACAGCATCCTGATTGCTTGGCAGAGCTAAAAATAGCTGACTGGTTAAATAGCTTATCAGCGTGTGGAGACCTGGGAGTAATGCGTTTTTACTGTTGCCTAATAATTCCATGCCAAACATTGTCCTAGCACTGGAATTATCATGGAGGAGGGAGCAGGTGGCTTCTTCAAGAGAAGGTGCCCGTGATAAAGTGGGTGAAGGAGTATATTTCTGTCTAAAGCAGCATAAATCCTCTGGCAATGTAATTCACCAGCACAACTTGAGGCGTCAGATTTCAGATGGTTTTGTAGTACAAAACACCTGCAGAAGTGTCGTGCCTGACCCAAACCCACGGTGCTCTGAAGGTATAAGATCAAGCCTGGGCAACCTAATAGCTGGTGGAGAGCTGGCAGTCTGGTTCAACCAACGCATCTGCATGTCGCTGCGCTGGGCGTATTCCTCCTGGCAGCTGCTTTTTCAGGAGGAGGAAAGGGTCCCTGAGTAGGTTTGGTCCTTGTCGTAGCTTCTCAGGGCAGGGAAAAAGTCTGAGAGCATCCTCCATGTGGTCATTGTCACCTGTCTGAAGGCTGGAGCTGCTATTTCATACAGCTTAGAGGAGGCAGAGGGAGCCTGGCCATTAGGAGAGAAATCTTGGCTCTCTGAGTAAATTGGGTAGATTTATTAGCTTAATTTTCCATAAACGTTAACAGTTTGTAACAGAAAACATGTAGTCACCTGAACAATGGTTTCTGGCCTTATTCTTTTGCAGGGCACGTGCGTGTCTACCTGCTGCTCTATGTAGTGAAATACTTGATCTCTGTCAGACATTTTTTGCCTAATACAGGGAGGATTAGCTGGTGGTGTCGGTGTACAAGACTTACTGCCTGCTTGGCAAAGCCTTTGAGACATAAGCCAGACTGCTTTTTTTTTTTTTTCCCCAAAAAAACTTAAACTAAACATGAAACTCCCTAAGATAGAAGGGAAATATGGGCAAACCACAAAGACGTACAGAGCACATGTTGTTGCCTGATGAGTAACGTGAAATCCAAACAAAGGACTGGGATTTGCCTTGTAAGGGGCCCAGTGGAGATGCAGCATTTTCTGCCAGGACAGTTTTGTTTATTTTTGTTTCTTGTAGCGTGGGGAGTTTTTCTCCTTGTTTTAAAGTTGTTGTTTTAAAATTTCTTTAATCATCATAATCCCCCTTTCATCATGAGCCTGTCTACCAACAGAACATTTGTCCTTCTTAATGCCTCTATTTCTATCCTTCCCCCTTAATTTTCCCTCCCAGGCACACTCTTATTTGGATTTCAGCCCTTCAAGGAATACAGCACTGGGAGGGATTACAGTCCTTAGATGTCTCCATCACTGGATAATTCCCCTGGAAAAAATGTAATTACTGAAGAATTTTTGCTGCTGTTTTCTTTTTAGGAGATAAAGGAGGTCAGATTCTAGAGAACTTTTCTCTTTGGAGAGAATTTCTCTTTCCCTGGGAATGTGCCATGGGAAGAATCCCTTTGGGAAGGGGTACTGACACTGCACACATAATCTGTGTGGATACAGTTCTGCTTCTTGCCTGGTACAAAACCTAGTGACTGTGCAAAGAACTTAAGCAGCTCTGCATATAGCAATTAACTCTCTCCTTTTGCCATATTGTTAGGAGAAATTAACTCTTTGTGTTGTCATTGTCAAGACAAGACTGCAGTAATCCCATGTTTCTAAGCAAACTGCTGTAAGTGGCAAAGACCTGGGTTAGCTCACATGGATGTGGATTCTTGTGAGCTCCATCTTGGGAAAGTCATATGAATATTTTTATTTTTTCCTCACTGAAGAGTGACTTGGTTACTGTGAGCTGTTGCACTTTCCGTAACAGTATGAGGTCATTGGTTGATTGCAGTAAATTGATGATTGTGTGTTTCAGTTTTGTCCATAGGAGGGACTGATTACATGCTCAGTATCAGCGTAAGTTCTCAGATGCAACTCTGTCGTACTCACTTGAAACCTCTTGTTCCTGACAATATTCAGTATTAAAGGAAACCAATATTGTAGAAAGGGAATTAAAGTGGGAATGAGAAGATGAATTAAGGATTTATAAACTGCTATGTGTCTATGCGAAACTGAAGTTTCTGTACTGTTTAAAGGCATTTCTTTGTTCGGTTCTAGTATATGCAAAACCCTTAGATGTTTCTCTAATATTTTGAAATATTTCTAGCAAGAAAAAGTAGAAATAGCTTTGTTTCTCTTCTCCCTTTTCTGCCTCTAGGTAAATTCTCAAGAGGTTATATTTGACAGTTTCTGAATCTTAGTTCAACAGCTCTTCAGGGTATTTGCTGTTAAACACATAACTTGTTCAGAAGCTCTATTAGATTCGAAGCAATCCAAGCAGAGAAGAAAGCAGATGGGAGGATCCACTGAGTGGTTTGGGGTTTGTTTCTTTGTTTGTTTGGTTCTTTGTTTTGTGTTTTTGTTGTTGTTTGTTTTTTTTAATGCAGTGATATGGTAGTAGTTCTCATTCTGCTTCTGGAGATATGTATCTAAACTAGTGACTCACTGATTTATTCTGTAACTTTACGCTTCATGAGACAGGAGTCTTATGAATGCTGAAGCACTCTGGACCACTGAGGATTTTGTTCTCAAAATATATAATTCTCAAAATCCTGAAGACCAAGCTCTGCCGACTGCTGTTGAACTGTGGCTTCAGATGCACCAGATTATGCAGGAATCTTGAGTTCTTCCGCGTCTGGTGTCCATGTAGTCACCTGTATAGCCTTTACCTGACTCTCTCAGGCTGCAAACACTTCAGAATGATTATTGTTCTTGTCCACTGATGAGCACAAATGAGTTTCTTCTGTTAAAGGGTCCTCTCGACTATTCCATTACCATTATTATATTTATAATGGTAAGATTATTTAAAACCAGATTGAGAAGCCAGCTTGGCCAAACAGCATTCTACATTTATATTTACAGTGGTTCAAATGACAACTGAAAAAAAAAAAAAAACCTGAAAAGGATCTGTCATGTGGTACTTAACTCCTGTTAAGATAGTCAGGCTGTCCCTTTTAGGGTCACACAGTGCCAGAGAGTGCTAGCATTCCCAATGAGTAGAAACTGGCATTCAGCTTTATAGGAAAGCTGTAATACGATGCAACTGCAGCATAACTGGCCAGGAAAGGTTGGTTAAGATACATGTGCTACGTGCTTCTTTATTAGCTGAATATTGCAAAACTCAACATACAAGGAGGTAAGAATATGTATTTTAATTTAATTCAATTGTTAGTTTAATCTCTGAATTGATGCAAACCAGATACCACTCCAAGTTAGGAGAAACTCTACAGTAGGTCCTGATGTGATTTTTGCAGTGTTATTGTCATCAGTTTTCTTCTTATCTTCGTGCACGGTGGTGCCTTCATCCCTAGCTGAGAGATTTGGACTGTGGGCAGGAGAAATGGCTGCAAAATGCCTGGAGTGTTGTGGTGCTGATGGCTGGGTCTTGTGCCCGGGAGAACACTTTCAAAAGATGATGCTTGCAGAGGAGTTTAATTTCCTCATAAATATGCATCCCAAAGGATGATTACATTGAGCACAAATGAGGTCTGAACCAGGACCTCACATCCTGGAGGTGAGCTTGTGCCAGTGTCTGCAAGCAAATAAGACTTCCCAGAAACAAGTCCTTTCCTACCCAAAAAGAGAGATGTGACTGTGTATGTGAATGTGTGCAAACACTCACATACGTTTTCTTTGTCTTTCTCACATTCACATCCTAATTTGGAAAGCAGAATGAGCTGGAAGCTAAAATGCTGAATTTATCTCCACAAACATGAATGGAATGGCTTTATTTTTCTTTTTGTATAGTCTTTGCCTGGTATGCGTTCTGAATTGGAAAAATGAGAGCTGGTACAATATGAATTAAATCTTAAGCAGCCAATACATTAAAAGGAATGCTGATGTTCTTCAATTAGCAGCATATTAGAATGCTGTGAGCACCAGAAGTACTACCGAGCTGGTTCGTCTGGCTGATTCACCTGTATTTACTACTAATTAATGAAATGTTACAATCATTAATGCTTTTTTGCGGTTTCTTTATAGGGAAGTTAATTGTGTAAAGACTTAACAGCTGCAGTAAACTCTAGTGCTAGAATAAGATGTCATGCATATGGGGCTGTTGGGATTATTTCACTGGTGATTCATAGGTACTGAGTTTTCTGCCCCTATGGTAGGATGAGGTGACTCTGTACTATAGGTTGATTTTTTTAAAAATAATATTAACATAAATGCCTCTATTGTTTGGAAAGCATCTGCCAAACAAACATCTGTGTTTTGTCCAAAAAAGAGCAGAAGTTTATGTTCAACATGATCTGAAAGAATATTCATTTTGGTCTGTCTAGATGAGAGCTTGGTTATGTTAAAGATAGGTTTCATGATAATTAAGAACTTTCATCCTCAAACTCTTTAACAAAACTGAGAAGCCACTTAAGCATTCTCAAGAGCACCTTTTTGATTTGTACCAAATGGATTAATTTAACCTCTAATGATCCAGATGTTGAGTTACAGTATAAACAAAGATGGTCCAGATTCTCATTAGTCTGGGGTTTGTTGTTGTAGTAGTGTTTTTGTTGTGTTATAATGACATGAGAATGTCCGTTACAGACTGATGTTGGAGCTTGTTTGGTCTGGTTTTACTATATCCCACTCTTAGGCTTTCCATATGTTTTCTCTTTAAAGAAACTAGCAGGATCAGCTATGGTTAAAACTGGGTCCAAAGCAAAGTCTTAGATTCACATGTTCTTCAGATAACTGCATCAAGTTTGGGATCCAAATGTAAGACCTTTAAGGTCCTATATCTAGCAAAACATTGTGTTAGTATGCTTTAAATCATTGCCTATTGTTAATTTTTAAGGCCTCAAATAGTGTTACATGGCTGTGGTGTCAGTATCTGATTAAAACAGAAATAGAAGTATTGTAATTACCTTTCTGGAATCGTGTTCTTAAAGGGAGATCACGTATCTGATTGAATCCTCTGAAATCGTATACCCAGGATAGCACGTGCTAAATACAACTTGTGCTGTTAAGGTAATGCTTGGTGCTGCGAATATCAAACGAATACGGTATCGGTATTAACTGTGGCATTGAATGTACTGTTTGACTGTAGTTAGGACTGTGGAGTTGAAGCCTAAGTTTATATAAAACCACATTTCTGAATATGTCCTATATAGTGAGTGCATAAAATGCCCACCTTGTTCAAAGATCTTGAACTGGGAGAGGGGGACCCTGGCTAAGCCAGGGTTTTCTGGGAAGAATCGCAGCTGAAAACTTCCAGTGACAGACTCTGGAGAAGATAGTTAGTCTTAGTTGTCCTTTCATTCTTCCCTCTCTTTCTACGCACACAGACAATGTCAGACTTTAGAGTGTGAGGTTTCAAAAATGAAACTACTGGCTGTAGTTAACTTTGTGAAAGGAAGATGATGAATTAACAGTTTTTGGAATAACTGAAAAATTCACTGCTGATGAAATTTGGCATTTTCCCTGTCTCACTATCAGAAGTAGAGGTGCGGGGAAAAAAAATCTGCTCAACTTTGCTATTAAGCTCCTACAGTATTCCTTCTGAATCTCAAATGGTCTGGACAGTATCAGCCTGCAACTCAGTAGTGTTATGTGTGCATTAAGTTGTCATAATAATGCAGAGGAATCTTATTATCATTGAGGAAACTGTTTTACTTTTGAAAGCTTATTACCTCCCTGCTGCTACAGTACAGCCTGTGCCTTGTACCTCTGGATCCCCAAAGCACATGGGCTGCGACTCCAGGGCTGGGTGAGCAGCACCTCCCTCAGTCCCGACTCCTTTGCGCTCTTGGTCAGCGGCTCAGCAGGTCTCTACGAAACCAAACCCATCTATTTAGCACATCTCTCTCCCACGCATCACCCTGAAGAGGCACTGCTCATCTTAGTCTTGTTGTCTGTTGACTTTGAAAGTCAGCTAATAAAAATAGTTTGTTTTCGTCTGTTGGAAGAAGTGATTGAAAACAAGACTCGTCGTAGAGTTTGCAGAAATGTTCAAGCTGTCCACAATGCTGCTTTTAAAACATTTAATTGAAAATCAGTGTTAAGGAGTAAATAGATGGGAATGAAACCCTTGAGCATTTACAGTTGGTTGCTGCCGTTCCTACTCGAGTGTGTGATAGTGGGCAGAGTCCGGGGGGGACACCACTGGTGCGCCCATCGTTTACGAAGTACCTGCAGGAGAAGAGGAGCTGTTTGCTTGTTTTCTGTCAGCAAGTTACGCCACAAACAGTCTCTGCTAAAAGGCAGTTGACGTGAATGGGGGAGATCCAGTGCTCTGATCCTTGTAAAACCTGAGAACTGCAAATTATGTGATAAATATGAAGTGTAGGAAGAGCTGTGGTGCTTCATAGGCTGTGGAGCTGGTCTCTGATTTACCTCCTGGCACCTTCTCTCCTTCTTCACCACAGCAGGCTGTGTTGACTCCTCTGTGGACTGGCAGGATCAGCAATTAATGCTTTTCATTATTTGACAGAATTTAAGTCCTAATTCTACTCTGCAACTGTAGGACAACTTTTAAATGTAGGGTTCCTGTAGACTTCTATGTAAGCTAATTAAACAAAGGTCTTAAATACGTTTAGTGAAAAGGAAATTGCAATTTCTCAGTCTGGTAAACTGGGAGACGTTGACATATAGATTTTAGGAGGTAAATACAAGAGGAAGGATACTTACCTGCCTGACTTGCAGAGAAACAAACAAGTAAACAAAAAAGGCTCTGTGCAAACTAGAGTCACTGGGTGTAAAAAGCGGAGACGTGTGTGGCTGGTTACGTGTTCAGGGTCATAAAGGGGTCAAGTGCAGGGTCACATCCATGGGGACCGTGGAGAGTTTCCAGTTTCCCATGCAGTTTGCACCCTGGTTAGCAGGTCATCTGCTGGGATCAGCCGAGTATTGCTCATCTAACCAAGTGTCTGTCGTGGCAAGTCCCTTGGAATTCGTCTGAACTGTGACTTGCGGTTATTGTTCCGAGTGAACTGAACTGTGTTCCCTCATGGCGAGTGTGCTCTCCTCCTGTGAGCATGTGGGGGTGGAGCCCATGGTACTGTAAAAGCCCTTTTTAGTTGCCTTATTTTGTGTAAATCTGTACGTGAATAGCAAACGGCAAATGCTTTGGTCTAATGAAGAGCTTGACTGGCTTGTAAATAACCTCTTTTTAAATCTGAAGAAATTATAGGCTGCCTCAAGTGAATGCACAAGCCAGGCTGGTGTGGGAGGGGGACGTTTGTTATAGCTGGTCCCTGTGATTTGCCCAAGGCTCCACACAGGGCTAATAACAGGCATTAGACAGGAGCAACCTGGGCTGCAGGTACTGGTGAATAGTGCAGTGCTGGCCAAGAAAAGAGTGGGGCAATCAGTGACAGAATTACATGTCAGAGGCTCAGTGTGCTCTTTGCTCTGCGTGTCTAGTGACATTTTTTTCTTGTGTAATTGCCACCACCCCGCTAAGCAAGGCAGCGTTTAGGAGATCCTGTGTGGTCTTCGGTGCTGCAGGATGTGTCTGCCCGTCACTGCCATGGTACCAGGAGGTCCTGGATCACAGGGTGTGCTCTGAAAAAGCAGCTGCTTTTAAAGGAGACGGTGAGGGAAAAGAATGTCTTTTCTAAAGGTCAGCTAAACCTATGGAGCACCTACAAGCGGAGGAAATTATAGCTTTGGTCTCTCAGTAGTGGGCTTTGCAAGAGGATGAAAAGAACAAAGGTGTGTTACAATGGGCTCCAAAGAAAAGTCTTAAATATTGCTATTAGAAGGATTTCTTTTGGCATAAATGAAAGGCAGCACTTTGGTGTGGAATGTTCTTCACTTTTAACAAGTTAAATGGCTCCCTTGATTATATAGGTTTGCTTGGCAGTTAGTGGAACTGCACATTAACTCCTCCAGTAACTCCGGTGCTGTCTGCAGGTTAGGTAACACGAAGGCTGAATGTGTGAGCCTGGCCAGCCACTCGCATTTCTCACTTTAACTCTCCTGCAAAAAGCTGATGTGATTGCGTGTTTATTGGGTGCTGATACAGAGTTAAGATGTGTGGGCAGATTGGCAGTGTGAAGTTACTGTCCTTCCCTTAAAAAAAACTTCCTACAGTTTTATAGAAAAGCCCCCAAGTATTCAGTACAATGGCTGTCTGATCCTTGCTGCTTCAATAGAAATAAGGAAAATCATTCAGAAATGTGTTAGAAACCAATATGCTATTTGTAAGTTGCACCATGTTATTGGATTTGACTTGATTCTGAGAATGTAGTAGCACTGAAGAGATCAGTTACCACAGGGAACTCTACCTAAAACACTTGCAAACCTCAAAACCAATAACATGAGTAAAAGTTTGTCTGCAGCACCAAGTATACATAGAACGGTTTGGGTTGGAAGGGACCTTAAAGATAATCTCATTCCAACACCCCTGCCATGGGCAGGGACACCTTCCACTAGACCAGTTTACTCAAAGCCTCATCCAACCTGGCCTTGAACACCTCCAGGGACGGGGCCTCCACAGCTTCCCAGGGCAACCTGTGCCAGTGCCTCACCAGCCTCTCAGTGAAGAATTTCTTCCTGCAACCTAATCTAAATCTCCCCTCTTTCAGTTTAAAACCATTACGCTTTGTCCTATCGCTACACTCTCTGATAAAGAATCCCTCCCCATCTTTCCTGTAGGACCCTTTTAGGTACTGGAAGGAGCTATAAGGTCTGCCCGGAGCCTTCTCTTCTCCAGGTTGAACAACCCCAACTCTCTCAGCCTGTGCTTACAGCAGAGGTGCTCCAGCCCTTTGATCATATCCACGGCCCTTCTCTGGACCTGCTTGAGCAGGTCCATGTCCTTCCAATGCTGGGGGCCCCAGAGCTGGATGCAGTACTCCAGGTGGGGTCTCGTCTTCTGTATGCTTGAATAGAATTTGCAAAGAAAGTCAAATTCCAAGTCGGTCCTTTCCTTAAAGAGCAAGTTGTAGACCAGGTCCTACGCTCACCCAAGTCACAAGGATATTAGTGTGGTTCCTCTGGATAATAGCTTCTTAAATGGGAAACTGATTCATGAATGCAAATTATAATCTGTGATTGTTATAATATGGATTGTGCTGTTATATATTGTGAGCAAAACTATTAATAAAATGTCTTAATAAGGATTATTAGATAATCATAATATTTTGAGCTAGTCTGTACTTTCTTGCTTTCTTCAGTCAATGGACTAAAGACAGTCTGCTCATTTAAAAACACGGAGCTCAGGAAAGTGTGATTATTGTAAAATTAACAGTTGATGTCTTAAAATGTGCAGTCTTCTGTTTGCAGAATCTATAGCTTGCAGAATAGGTCCAGCCTTCAAATCACTACAGATTAATATGGTTTGTTGTTTTCTATGTTTGTCCTGACAATGTCCAACTGTTGTCTCCATCTATTTTGTAGAATTTCACAGCGTGTGGTCAGCTGTACAATTTGAATGATATAATTTCTACTGCATAATCAAAAGGTACACAAAAAGAACATAAATAGGGTATCTTCCGTTACATACACTTGGACTTTGCATCTCCTATACCAAAAGCTCCAGGATGTCCATAGCTCACAAATATCTATCTATTTGTCTATCTATCTCTAGATATCCATCAACCATACAGTAGATGAAGAGGCTGAGAGGAGGAACTCTTCAGCCTGGAGAAGAGAAAGCTCAGGGAGGACCTTAATGTGTACAAATACTTGATGGGAGTGGGGGTGGGGGGAGTAAAGAAGATGGAGTTGGACTCCTCTCAGTGGTAACTCCTGAAAGGACAAGAGGCAATGGGCACAGATTGAAATACGGGAATCATTTGAATGTAAGAAAAGTTTTTACTGTATGACTAGTCATATACTGGAGCAGGTTGCCCACAGGAGTCTCCACCCTGGAAGATATTAAAAATCCAACTGGACAAGGTCCTGAGCAACTGTCTATAGCTGGGGCACTGGACTAGACTATGTCCAGTTGTCCCTTCCAACAGCAGCTGTTGTGTGATTCTGAAATGTTTAGAGGTGGCTTTGTGCAGATACTGCTCTCTGGGAACGTACTGCTGCTTTCATTTTCCAGGTAAGGAATAACGAGAGGGAGAGAGAATAGGACTGAGACAGAAAAGCTGTGTGGTGATGCATCTTTACCAGAGGGAAGTGTTTGTTACTTAGCACCTCTGCCTGACTCAGACTGCTATTTCTCTCCTGCTCGTTCTAGCTGTGTTCCATTTAGTCACAATGTCACTTAGATCCTGGCTTTGCAAAGGGTTCTGGGAGCTCTGGACATTCACAGCAGGGCAATAATGGGAGAATATTCTGAGGTATGTCTGATGAAGCTGTACGGAGTCTACTTATTTGCACATACTAAGCTGGTATTATGGCCAGCTAGGAAACGTATCTGTTCCATTTCCATATGTTGTTTGGAGTGCTCTTGTGGATGGAAGCAAGAGTCTCCAAGTGTGCTAAGGAAAACCATATGGTTTTTAGGTTGGCAGGCTTTTCTGGTATAGACAAGTCTGATGAGGAGAAACTGGGGTATCTGGAAACTAGTAATGAGATCTGTCAGTTGTGCATTACACCTCAGTGACTCGTGCAAGTGAGGAAAATGATAGCAGAGAGAGACTCTACTTTGTGTAACTTCATGAATGGGTGAAAACTAGAGAAATAAGCTGCTTAACCTAAACAACGGTTTTGAAACAAGACCAGAGGCATATCAGGTGGCTATAGGCATAAGTTTAGCCTAGGAATTAGCTTTCTAGCAACCCAGACTACCTCAAATGCATCATGACTGACCATTTCCAGATGAATACCTGGGGCTTTCAGCAGGGCTGAAATACTCAGCTTAAAGACTGTAGATGTCACAGCCTCTCTGCAAAAGAGGGCTTTCCTTGAAGACCTTATTGCGACAAATTCAGTTTGGAGGCCTGTAAATATTCAGGGTATCATTTTAAGTATTTTAAGTAGAATGTGGGGAGCAGTCAATGTTCCTTGGAGCATCCAACTCTTGCTTGTTATCAGAATTGTCAAATCTTCTGTCTTGTTCGGGAATAACAAAGGCGTGCGTTCAGTAACAACTTGTCTGGGCCAAACGCCAGCAAAAAAGTTCTAGGAACTGTGACAACAAAGTGTTGGGGCTCCTCGAGGGGAAAAAATATCTGCTGAAAATGAACAAGCTGTATCAAATTCTAAATGCTGGAGAAATCCAATTGAATGCTAAGAGGTATCCATTATTGATGAGAACTGTACCTCGGAAGACAGAACTGTGTTTCTTGCAGCACCTGTTCTAGCGTTTCTAAGGCAGCCTGCCAGACCTGTCTTTCCATTTGAAAGACTTTCGGATCTGTGGTACTTGACACGTTTTGCCCTTTCACTCAACTGCGCTTTCTCAAAGCGTGTTTCTGGGCCTGATGTTATATAAAAATGGGAAATTTTTGTTGTGTAAATAATGTCTGATTTATTTTTTTTAAGGAATCTTCAGCTAGATTCAAGTTCTCGGAACTAAAATTATGAAAATAGAAATTATTCTATACACAAAGTGAGCAGGAAGAAGGCTTGCTAGTAAAGTTTTTTTTGTGCCATACCATGAATTGTTTGGTGAGTTGTGTCTTGTCAGGTCTTTCCAGACAGTGTAGAACAAAGATAAAATACATAGGAACTACTGTACCTAGTGAAAAACAGTGAATACAGTTGTGGATACTAGGAACAACTGAAGACAGAAGCCATCCAATATGGCACCGATAAAAGGTGCCAACAGACTACTTACTTGCATGGTGGTTTTTTGCACGCATGTAGAGCTGTCTCCCTTTGATCTTGGCTCACAGAGGATTTCTCAATACTTACTTGAATCTGATAGGATTGGCTGCCTTGCCTGGACCCTTCCATTTTTGGGAAGAGTGCCAATGGATCCTAACACTTGATTTGGCAGGCCACCTGGAGACCTCTGTAGCTAACAGTGCTCCGGCTGCTGGGTTGGTAACAGAGGGGTGCGAGGCTCTCACTGAAACAGGAACCCCCAATTGCACACCGTGTTTTCAGGTGCTGCCAACAGACCTTTCTGTTTAGGGTAGCAGCTGAGGTCTGTGATAACTCTTTCCTTTTCCTGGACCTCTTGCGTATAAGGAAAAAAAATCCTACTTTTTAATATGGAAATGAATATTTTATCCTTGACTTCAGGTGAAGCAGAATCAATCCCAGACGTATGCTTAAAATAGACACTGTTCTGATACAGTATATTTCTGGTAAACTTCTTGTGAGTAACGTTTTAGTAGCCAGGTACACTGTGCAATATTTGAGAAATTAATAAATTGTAGTGCAAATCAGTGCTGCTGAAAGCCTAAGTAAATATTAAGATTCCACTTTCATGAATATTTCCTGGCTAGGATGATATTTCTAATTCAAGAAACCACCCCTTTCATCTCCTACCTAAACACTTCGTATATTTGGATCAAGGTTGTGTTTTACTACATACTACACAAATGTTTAAGAAGCTATAGTTTCTTCACTGAGCAGCTGACAGTTGTCTCAATAAATCCAGTGTTAGGTTTATAGAAAAATGTTATATGTTAAAGAGAAATTCCAGTTGATCCACAGATTGCTGAGATAGATAGCTGTGGCACCAATAATACTCACTGTTTTAATATCCCAGAAAATTAATTGTCAAATATATGGGGGGGAAGCATTTGACTCCTGAATCTCAAGGTGAGAGCAGAAGGATTTAAGTCCCTGGAGGAAATAATTACAGGTTGTAACACCTGCAAAGGTTGTGTCCATTGTCAGGGGTTTTTTCCCCTCTGAGTAGTGTATCACTGATGTTTCCTCTTGGTTCATGAGAAGAGCAGAGTTCTTGTAGGCCAGCAAACAGAGTCTGTGCGTGAGTTATCATGCAATGCAGAAATGCAGCAAATGTGATCGTTTTTTTCCCCTAACATCTGTATTGATTATATTGATCTGAAAGAAAATTAGGTTTTCTAAGGTTCAAATGTAGTTTAATGTCACTAGAGTGAAATGGATCTTCTCCTGAAGCCCAAACTGCTCAGTGACTGTTCTGCGTGGATTTGCCCTGCGGCAGGAACAACCTCTGTGGCTCAGTCAGAGGCAAAACGACCACCGAGGTCGTTTGTTGCACAAGTGCTATTTAGTGCTGCTCTCCACCTTGCGTTAAAGATAATAAAGATTCTGGGAGGGGAAGGGACTTGTAATGAACATATGCAGATGGTTGAAAACAAATGATCTAAGACAAGCTGGCAGTTTTGAGATATTTAGATTGCATGTTAATTATTGCAGTCACTTCTTCGACGTGTTCGCATGTGTTCCTGTTCTAGGGCAGAGCATCTTGGGAGTGTCCTCTCGGGTTGGTGACAGGTAGTAATTCAGACAAAGTATGGTTTAGCTGTAATTAAAAACTTGAATTCCCATCTAAATTCCCACTTAAAACTGAAGTTACTTGGTTTTCATCATTGCTGTGACAAAAGTTTTAAGGTTAGTAAATTCAGTGTTCACCTTCCTTTCCTTCTGCTGTAGGTATGCCTACAGAAATGATAATACACCACACAATAAATTACTTTGTATTTCCTGTCCAAAATTCCCAAGCACTTTGCAGACATTAATGCATAGTTCACAGCACTCCTGTGGGGCCCTAGAAAAACTGTAATTAACACTTAATGAAGCAGGAATTCATTCATGCAGGCAGGCGATATGCCAGCAGTACAAGCTAAGGAAGCAGCAGGATAAGGTTTTGGCAAAGTCTGTCCTGACTGCAGTTATTTGGGCAGTTATTACTGTCCCGGGGGACTGAGAGCATGTAATGTCTGTACAGGGAGGGCTAAAGGAGAAAAGGTTGGGTCTACCACCTAGGCTTAAAATTCCATTTTTAAAACTCCAAAACGCAGTCCTAGGAGTCACACACGATTCTCCGTGAGAACAATCCTTGATGGTGTCTTTATCCAGAAAGAGGGAACAATCCTTGATGGTGTGTTTATCCAGAAAGAGGTGGAGATCTCATTCTGTGCTGGGCAAGTGGTCAGTGGATGCAGTGGTGTGAGAAGAGCAGAGGTAGGACTAAGGGTGGGTCACCTCATGCTGTTCAGCTGCTTTGGAATAACCTTTCATTGTCTCCTCTTATGCCAGAGGATCAAACAATGCAATATAGCTCCGATCAGACATCCTGCAGGCAGAGACTGCCGTGTAAAATCTCTTCATAAAAGGCTCTCTCACTGATGATATTTCTTGGTTTCGCCCAAGGCAAAAAATCTTCACCTCTGTGGCTCTTTCACTAGGTAGTTTTGTTCATTTTTCAATGTTGTATGAAAAAGATATACTTGTTTTGCATCAGAACATGAAAAATAAGTTTGCCAGAGAGGCAAAGGGGGAGCTAGAGAGAGCTGCTTGGTTAGGATCCTAAAACTTCCATTTGGAAAAAGTCACAAGAATTTGGAAACTTCTTCAGGTTCCTTGAGCAGCACATGAAGCAGAGCATCTTCAAACAGGAGAGTTTCCAACCCCATTAGCTGTGCTTCTCCAACAGGCCAGTGAAAGCATTTCTTTCTTCTTGCGGTTGTTTCTGTGCCAACCCTGGAACTGCAAGTCATGTGTCATATGGAAAAACACTTAACTGGAAGTGTTTTGAATCCTTGGCAGGATTTGGGGTTGGACTCAGTTAAAGGGACAGACAAGTTTAAGTCTGTTCTTACTTCACCCATGTTGGCTCCCCAGTCTCCAACCTGAATGCCTCCCTTGATTCCCAGCTCAGCAGTTGTACGCACGTACTCACAAACTAGCTCGGGAGGCAAAGTCACAGACTGGGCCATTCCCTTTCTTTGGACTTTAGGACAGAAGTTTTTACAGCTTCCTGCAGTGCAGCCCGGTCCCTGGGAGCTGCTGTCCTGCTCCGGGGTGCTCCTGGGTGGATCCAGCCAGGGGAGCCCATGTGGGACCTGGGACCCCCTGGGCTGGGAGTTTTGGGAGCAGCCTGTGGAGTCTCCCAGAGTTGTGTCAATGCAACTGGTCTGCAGTAGGTATCGCAGCCTGTGGTTTTCCTCAGAAAGTAGCTTTGCTCTTCCTGAAATGCATCCTTTGGGATTCTCTTTTGGTAGAAAATTTCTAAAACTTTAATTCTAGTTCTGAATAGAAAATCTAAAGTTTTCCAAAATGTCCTGATTTCCTTTGAAAATAGTGTCACACTTTGATCATCTCTTCGAAGTTGCTGGTATGATTTGCAGAGGGCAGGATTCAGGACAGTTTCTTAGCTCACTTACAAGCAGGAGCAGGCTCAGTACAGAACATCTCCTGATGCTGAAGGGCGCGCTCCTTATTTCTGCCCTCTGTTACCAGAAGATTGTACGCTGCTTAAAAATAAAAAAAAAAGTCTCGCTCTACTGAAGATGGAGAAGTAGGCATGCATTATTCTTTCCTGAAGGTGGTTCTTGTTCAGTGTTCATTTGTATACATTATAAATCTGCAATGCTCTTGAAACGCTGTGCGATGTAGCTTCTTCCTGTTATCTTCCCCTTGGAAGGAAATAGAAAACATGTATTGGAAGTCCCAAGACATGGCACACCTTTTTGCGAGTTCTGTTTCTGTTCCTTGTAAGATCTCTACACATTTTACCTCCAAAGTGCAAATTTTCAGTCAACTAAACTTTCATCCTATTGTATGGTCTGGTGTGCTTCCCCCTTGAGAAGAGTGTACCTGAAGTTTCCAAGAAAATTGTGACTTAGGTGAGTCACATTTAATTAAAGCAGTGAAGGGATCTATGCTTATATGGTTAACTGCCCATTTTACTGGGCACTTAAATTAAGTCCCTAGAGCATGATGAGACTTGCTTTAGCTTTTTCTCCCAAAGCTTTGTAATGATTGCGACTTGAGACTTGTTCTTGTTTCTTCTTTTAGCTAAGGACTGAAAATCTATGCTGCTGTGAAACATCTGGCATAGCCTGCATCTCTGTTGCAAAGTTAATAGGGTCTGGTAGTTTGTGCTTTTTGTCAGTCATAAATAACTTCTGTCCCTCTAATATTCTGAGCTCTGCGGGTTTATTTGCCAAATGTTATCACCGACTACTTGAACACAAACTTCAATAAAACTTTTACATTTATCTCCAGAAAACTTCTTGCCTTTATTCACTGTAACTTTCAAATTATAGTGCTTAGCAACTTCAGCCTGAATTTTCTTATCTATTTATTTGTTACAATGTTTCATATTCTGAGCGAGTTGCTTATTTCATTCAGTCTCTTACTACCTGCTATTCTTGTCTACAGTAACTGTTAAATTGGAATGTCTTATAGTAATTCCTGATGCCTCTTTCCTTTCTGCTTCACCTGAAAGGTCTTAACAGTGTTTTGCACTTAAAAGCAAGAGTGTTACGCTATTAAACAGTAACGTTTGTAATTTGGGCTTGATACTGTAGAAGCAAGACTTGAGAGATGTAAGGGTTGGAGCAGCTCTGCTCTGAGGACAGGCTGAGAGAGCTGGGGGTGTTCAGCCTGGAGAAGAGAAGGCTCCGGGGACACCTTATAGCAGCCTTCCAGTATCTGGAAGGGGCCTACAAGAAAGCTGGAGAGGGACTTTTTACAAGGGCATCTAGTGATAGGACGAGGGGGAATGGCTTCAAACTGGAACAGGGTAGATTTAGATTAGATCTCAGGAAGAAATGTTTCACTCTGAGGGTGGTGAGACACTGGAACAGGTTGCCCAGGGAGGTTGTGGAAGCCCCATCCCTGGAGGTGTTCAAGGCCAGGTTGGATGAGGCTTTGAGCAACCAGGTCTAGTGGGAGGTGTCCCTGCCCATGGCAAGGAGGTTGGAACTAGATGATCTTTAGGGTCCTTTCCAACCCAAACCGTTCTGTGATCCTATGTTTTCTGGGTTGGAGCTACAAACTACAGACTGTCAGAAGTAATTTTAAGATAGTAAAAGGATTTTACTGAACCTTAGGCAAAGCTCAGATTAGTTTCAGCTGAGGACAGCAGCCATTAACTAAACTGGTGAGCTTCTCGTGAATAAGTACTTGTACCTTCCAGCAATAATTGTTTTTGCTAGACATTAATAAGGAGGAGGTACATTAGGCTTTGAACACAAGTTGGTTTTATTTACCAGCTGGATTTGGATTCAAGTACTGTGCACCAAATGCCACCATAACCATGGTGGTAGTTTTATTTTGAGAGTAAGGCAACAATTATTTGGTTTAATTTGAGGTAAGGGAAGATTTAGGTCACATTTGAGAGAATACCTCAGTCAGGGTACTGAAGCACCGCAATAAACTGTGGGATCTCTTGTTGGAGACTTGCAAGGAGCTCCTGGCCAGACATTTGGTGGCTATAGTCTAGATTTAAGTGATCTTGCCTCGACATAGAGGCAATAGACCAGGGCCCTCATATGTGGATGCTGTTTCAGGCTTGAGATTAATCAGCCACAGAATTTTCACAAAATCTTGTGAAATTTTCTTACACATTGGGTACATCCTCTTGAAGTCTCAGCCTGTGAAGGAAAGGATTTTATGTGCTCAGGGTTTTTTGCACAATATAGACATGAAAAGGGTGCTTATGTTAGTTAAAGAATGACCCAGAGGAAAATGTTTGGAATAAGTTCACAGTTAGGGAATTGAATTCAAATCGGAAACTTGTATCTGAATTGTGTTTCAAGAAGCAGCTCCATAGCAATGATCATGGTCTAAAGAATAATCCCAAACTCAGAATAGATGAGTGCAAGATATTGTCAAAAAAAAAAAAGTCTCTGCAAGTTGGAGGGGAATTTAGAGCAAGGAAAAAAGCATTTTTATCATGCATTTTGTTCTGAAAACAGTTTTGTCAAAACAGTTAGAACACCAGGTAATAGTTTCTTTATTAAAGCTTTTTAAAATGCAAACAGAGAGTGAAGCACTTCCAAACTAACAGGCATCTGGACTTGTTTGCCTTTCTGAAGAGCTGCTCAGACAGACAAATGCGGATGTGAATGTGGCTATTTTTTGCTTTTGCTTTATTATACTGTTGGGTAGCGGATATTTTTGGTGAGAACACCATATTCTCCTGCAATGCAAATTCACAATACCTGGAGACAGCTGAATCCACAGCGTTCATTATTCCTGCCATCAGTGGCCTCTCTGCTTTCCTCCCTCTGCCTGAAGAGCTGCTCTTCTGAAACGATAGTAGCAATCTGGGGCACTCTAAGTAGCTAGACACAAAGCACTGGAACAAATAAAATTTGTAAATAAGCCGTAAGAGAAACACGGGTAAATACTAACTAACTCATAGCTAGTCAATTTACAGAAAATGGGACAACTTGCTGAAAGATTCACAAATGGACAAAAGATACATCAGACAGGCAAAGGTTTCTGCCAACTCTGCTGTTGGACTCTGCCTTTACAATCTTATGGATCATTCTGTGCAATTCCTGCCACCCCCCCACCCCAAATCATCAGTGTGCATCCGTTCATTTCTGTCAGCTGTTACAGAGAAAATACATTAAAGGAGAGGTAATGAGAGAGGGTTAGGGAGTAGAGAAAGCTTTAATATTGTGTAGCTGGTGGTGCGCGTTTAATAAATACTTTCATGGATTGGATGCTACTGAAAGCTATGAAGATATGAAATTAAGCTTTGAAAAGATGCTGCTGCTGGTTATATTATATAACATTTTGGGTTAAATAAAACACATGCCTCTTATACTGCATATTATGTTGGATATAATAATGCAAGCTTATGAGATGACAAAAGAATGTCACCAGGGCTGCTGCATAGTTTGCAGGCAGTGAGTTGTTGATGGGGTGGGTTTTTTTGGGTTTGTTTTTTTTTGGCAGTGTCCTCAGTAGAAGGCTACGTGCTCATGAAAGTAATACGGACCTGCACCTAACTAATATTTACCTGTGGAAATGGAAATGTGCTCAGTTCCCAAACCTATTGGAAATAGGAATTAAATTCCAGTGTTTGAAATATTATTCTGGCATCAGAAAAACCTTGCCTCTAAATAATGGTTATATGTATTTCTGTGCTCAGTGGGCTGGTTTGTAAGAACCCGTCTGGTTTGCAGCAGAGGGTCTGAACCTGAATTGATTTTTAAGTGTGACACTTTCACTTATTCTAAATTCTCCCTTTATTTTCTCTTTCTCTGTAAATTGGCCAACTAAAAAACACCCCCCATAAAAATTCTATCGGGAAGTATAAATATTACAGTCATCATGTGTTTTTATCTGTGTGCAGTAGCATTTGTAGTGCAAAGGATGAGCAGAGAATCCACATAGCAAGGGAATAAGTGTGGCTGATGTTGCAATAAACTTGCTTTCCAAGGGTTACTGTACAAAGCGATAGATCTAGTACTAAGATGCATACTGCAACTTCATTCAAATCCAGCCAAAACAAATGGAACTGTCCTTTTAAGTTTTGATCATCAGTTACAGGTTCTTCAGGAAAGGTACGATAGACCAACTTTACAAACAAACTTACAAGAAACCCCCTTATACCTTCCAATGGTTGTAATGCTGCCTTGATCTGAGCAAAGGTGGGGTTTGTGCAATTCAAACAAGAAGAAAAGAGTCTCTTGCATTGCTGAAGTTACAGCACCTTTGGGTGCACGGGCAATCTGCTAAACTGCCGAGAGGGGCAGAAGCCACTTCTCTACGGGGTTAACAAGCTGTCAAGTGGTATCTGTGCAGAGAATGTGTCTTTAGCTGCTCTCGTGCTTACTTTGATGTATTCCATTTCTTGTTCAAAGAAGCGTTTACTCTTGGTTTCTATTTCTGATGACATTTTGCATTTTGACATAGAAATACTTGCATTTCTTTGGACCTTGAAGGGATTTTTCTATTACATGCTGGTTAAATATTTGTCTTTGTGTAGGTAGCGAAATGAGAAAGTCTGATCTGAAAACTTTTAAAGCAAAAAAACATACTGTGCATCACAAATAGGGGAATGAATGAAGACTTAACAGGCAGTTGAAAGAAGGCAAATATATTTTGCATAATATGAAGTTTCAAAAACACCCTCCGCGCTCGCCGAGTGACACTTGAGCGCCGTCAGGATGGCTGGTCAGGAACTTGCAAATGTCACCATGGTGAATTACAGGTTTCTGCAATTCTTGTGGTTTCGTGCATCCATGGAAATGAAGGAAGTGTGCTTACTAACCAGCTGAACAGAAAATCACTTTATATAAATGGGCTTCACACTAGTTTTACAATTGTGCAATTAAAATAGATACGGGCTAGGCAAACGCGCCTGAGACTGCTTAGCTGCCGTGACATGTTCATGGCATATTTCCTGCACAGCCAGACTAGCTACATGTGCTTGTTGCTGCTGTTTTATGTTTATTGGCATCTTTGGCAAGCAGCTTGCATACTGCAGCCAGAGGAGCCTGTGTCGGAAAAGGAGGCTGAAACCAATGGGAAAATATGTAACTCAAATAACAGGCAGCACAAACTTTAATAGCTACAACGAAGTTAAATTGACAGAGAAGTAATTACAGCGGGATATATGCTCTCAGGCACACTTCTTCTAGTTTAAGCTGGTATGTAGGATGGACAAAGGACTGGTTTGTCTTTTGTCTAAATTGGAAATTTTTTTTAAGCTCACACTTTCAAGTTCACTTCAGCAGTTTAGTACAACACAGTTGCCGGAAAGAGGACTGATTTTTCCTCTGTTTCTTTCATTGAACATGAGCCCATCTTTACTGGTACAGCAGAGATAGGGGTTACCCAAATGGTCACATCCCTTTGAACTTCAAGGGAGTTCAAGGCTGCTGGCTCCGCTCTCCGTAACGAGGTGTGCAGTGTGAGGAAGGTCAGGCTCAGGTCCGACTCTAACAGGCAGGGGCATTTTCCAGGCTTCAGGATTATGACGGTTATTAAGGCTCAGTGGTGGATTTTCTCATTTGATCGTGTTCATGAGCACAGCTGCAGTCCTCTCTGCAATTCTTTCAATGATGTCACATCAACACAGGAACCAAAGTAAGCCCACTGAATTTTTTAAAAAAAAAAAAAAAAGGCAGCAAACTCCACCTATAAACCTGAATAAATGAAAGACAGAACAAAGGTAACCAGAGATGTACAACAACCACTCAAATAAATTGAAGGGACGACTGTAAAAATGGCCTGAATTATCACTAGAATGATTTCCCAGTGAAAAGGAATAAATGAAAGGCATTGTGTTCATTGCTGGACCTGGTGCACTCTGAACGTGCGTAGCTGTCAGGGGGGGATTTCGGAGGCAGAGCGCCATGGGGGCAGGAGGCTTTTCTCCTGATGGTAACAATTTTGCTGTTGTGTAGATTTGCTTTATGTTTTGTCCTGTCACAGGCAAATGAGTGCAGAAAGGGCAGTGATGGCAGAGGCGTTATTGATCAGTGTAACTCTCGTAGGAACTGCAGGAAGAAACATTCTGTACCAACGCTGCGGTGCAAACACATTAGTTCCTGAAAAACTAAAGATACTGAAATTGGTGACGAGTTGGCTCATGAGTGAAGTACGTTCACTCTATGGACTAATTCAGGGTTGTGGGAAGCGATGGTCTTGACATTGCCTTTCAGTCAAAAGGGTTACGCCAAACTGTGGGATCCTATTTCCATGTACTGGAAGGCATTAAAGCAATACTCTGACTTCCCGGTACATTTGCACCCTAGCCAAGCTACAGTTGCTGTAATCCGAGTCCTTTGTGTTTTAGAATTCCTTTCAGATTTCAAAGGGAAGCAACCTGCTTTTTCTCCTCCTAAGCTAATATACACAATCCCGACATCTTTTCTTCTGGTTCCTGTTCCAGAGCCTTGCGAGTGGTGGGTCTGCACGGAGCCTACAGGAGCGTGGCACGGGGGGCTCAGTGCTGGCTGCCGCCGGTGGGAGTGATGCTGCTTTTTGCCCTTCCTCCCCTCTTGTACAGTCCTGGGTCAGCAAACAGATCCAGCTGAAAACAAATCTGGTTTATTACACTTTTCGATCTGCCAGGTTACTTTTCAGATGCATTTATCCCCTAAGCAGGTCACAGTGCAGCTGGACGAATGCCTGTGCCAGCGCCGAGCTGCTGTGGGAAGGGGTGGAACCATCTTTTTTGGTTACAGCCATCGGGTGGGCTTAATTTTCACAAGTATGGCCTTTTTATGGGTGATGTTTTGGCATGTCTGCATGCGGAGCTGGCAGCTGAGTGTCTATGGTAGCAACAATCAAGGTGCAGAAAAAGTTAAGAATTTTTTTTTTCTTGTTAAGGGGATTAAAAAATATTACAAAAAAAATCTGTCCATATAGGCATGGCTCTGTGTGGGTGGGCACAATGTCTAATTGGTGATTTCTGTAGCAATGGATTTTTGCAATGTGATTAGATTGTAACTTCAGGTTTTAACTTTAGCTAGAAAGTGCCAGACCAGAAAATGAAGATAACTGAAATAAAAACAGAAATGCAAAATTCCTCACCCTCAGAAATATTGCTTTTTGCTTATCATAATAATGAAACTGGTTTTACCCTTCCATACGTGCTTCTGCTGCCTTGGTGTGCACAGGAAGACAGGAGACAATAAAACGAGAGCCCAAGTTAGAGGGGAAATCAAAGGGCAGGGAGCCGCAGGGAGGTGGCCACCTGATACAGCTCAGCATTTGAGGCCAGCAGTGACAAGATGAAGTGGGCACAACCCATATGACTTCTGAGTAGCCCATATTATCAGAGCAGTGCATGGGACCTGCCCTCTGATCCTGCATGAGTTGAAAACTCCACCTGCCAGCAAAGAATATCCCCTGAAAGCGTAGGGATTACACGTTTCCCTTATTTCATCTGGGAAATGCATGGAAAATAATAAAGTAGACTTCTCCAGTGCTTCAGAACTGGAATGTCTGAATGTTAAAATATGTGTTCGACCTGCCTGGTCTGGAGCTCTCTTCACTCTTAGTGCAGATCTCAGACCTGTGGTAGTCCACCTCTCTTGGGAAATCCTGCTGTCATGGAAAGAGCTGTTAAAAACTCCAAGCTTTTGGGTGGGGAGCTTGTCTGGCAGTTTAATGAAATCTTTTGGTGCTGGGAGATATAATTTATTCATAAGACTTGAAGGAAATAAGCTGCAGGACTCTAAACAGCTTTGTCCAGGAATTGTGGAGTTACATGACACTGGTGATGTTTGGCTGATTAGAATAATATCACAAAACGGGAAAGAAGCTCAGCTAGAAATATAGTCAAATTGAAGGAGAGCTGCAGAGTCTCATGGGAATTAGAGCTCGGCGTTAGAGTAACTGCTGCTTAGATGGCAAAATAATTGAAAGCTGGGGGGAGGAGGGGAAGCTCTGCAGATGGCTGCTGGGTGTGCTCTGAGATCCTGGAAGAAGATGCAAAAAGCAAGAGTGTTTGGCATCAGAGAGTAGGCAAACGATGCCGGCTTGGTGCCAGGCAACTTTTTAATATAGGCCTTGTATATATCTGAAATTGCAGAAACGAGCAAAATCAGGAAGCCTGAATTATGACCGTAAAAGTAAAATAAATCCCTTACAGTTAACTGTGAATTTCTTTTCCTAATAAATGACTTCTGCATAGCAATAAGAATGTTTTTTTGGCACCAGTGTGGAATACATCTGTGTCTGTTTGCTGCAAGAGCAATGAGTGCAGGGAACAAACAGATAAGCACAGGGAGCAAATGAGGTATGTGACGTATCTCAAAGATTCAGTTTGGCTCAGTTGGCAATTTATTTTTCTTTATGTGGCTTCTCGGTCTTAATCAGATGAAATCTGATGAGAACTGGCTGTATCTTTGCAGGAAAACCCTGCCTGTCTTGTTGTGAATCTCTTGCTCAAGCATACCAGAGGACAGTCCGACCTGCAGGGAGCCTTCCCGCAAAAAACTGCAACTGCTCCTGGACTCTTTTAATATTCTTCTTTCCATGCGTGAAACTTCTGCTCTGGCTACATAATTCTGTTTCAAGAGCTGGAATCCTTGGCTACGTATACATAAAAAGCTCTTTAAACATCTGCTTTTTAAAAATAAGCCATTCGCATCCTGCGAGTGCATCGCTTTCGTGGGTTTTAGTGCTGTAAGAAAGTCAACACGGGGCGCAGCCGGCGCACCCAAACACTGACGGTTCCGTGGGCTGGCGTTCCCACGAGCGGAGAGGCTGGATGTGGCCACTGGAGAAGCACAGGGTTATATGAGCGATGACGTGGCTCTGCTCTTGGGTTTACTGCAACGGGCACCTTTATCTTGCAAAATGTGTCCTGTGCTACTGGATAAACTGAACCCATTCAGTGGCAACCTGTCTAGGACTTCTTGATGTCTGCAGCCTTGGGATTTGCACTGTTGAAGGCCTGCAAAGTCCCAGACAAATGATCAGATTCCTCTGTCTGCACAGACAAATTTTTCTATTGAAAAAGAGGCTAAATCAGTCAAACATATTGGATGCCTTTTTTTAGAAAAATGGTTTGGTCCACTCGCTTCTGAATGACCTAAGCTTATTCTCATGCCACCAAGCTTACTGACAGAGGACATGAAAATGCTGGGTCATGGTTCCACATGCAGCTGGAGAGTTGGCAGAAATTCCATTTTTTTCTCAAATTATTACTACTATGACTCTTTTTCGGCTTACCTAGTAGCTGTTCATGGACCCTGGTTTTAGAAGTGAAGGTGCAAGTGTGACATGCTAGGGTAAGCAAGGGGACCTTCAGTTCAGCAAGTCATTTAAA
This sequence comes from Burhinus oedicnemus, assembly GCA_008921705.1. Classification (NCBI taxonomy): domain Eukaryota; kingdom Metazoa; phylum Chordata; class Aves; order Charadriiformes; family Burhinidae; genus Burhinus; species Burhinus oedicnemus. The sequence continues at coordinate 1,604,542 of VFFE01007100.1, read as the reverse complement.
AAAGCTACATGAGGCTTTATTTTAATCTATCTGTTAAAATGCAATACTGTTTTAAAAAAAAATGATTAGGCTTCCCAGTTAAATTTTTTCATCTGTAAGCTTTCTCCAGATCATGTTGATATTTTGGATTAGAAAACTAAAAATATTTTGGCTCTGAGTTAGACCAGCTCATTTTGTATATGCTGCTGCATTGCCCGCTTGGTACTTCAGCTGCCTTCTTTGTGTTCTTCTCTGTGGAAAGGACATTTTTCTGGGATCATCTGAAGTGCTGCATTCCAGCATCCACTCTCTTAAGAAGGAAGAAGACCCATAAAGGGTAAATGGTCCACCCAAGAAGTGCAGTGAGTCAAAATAAATGGGAGCACAGAATTCCTGAATCAAAGCATATGTTTCTCAGCCCAAATATTGAAGTATTTTAACCTTTTCTTCTTGAAAATGGAATCTTTCTATGTGAAGCAATCATTTTTTTGAATGCGTATGTGGATGCAATTCTGTGCTGCCTTCTGCCTGATGAAGTAATTTCCTTCCATACAGCAGAAAGCTCCCATGCAGCAGTGGTGGCGTTGCACAGTGGTAAAGGTTGATGCAAGATGCAAAAATGGGCAGTATCAGACCTGATATGTCAAAGCCATCAGATAAAAATGACCTTCTCCTGATGTAACACTTGCTACCGTTTCAAAGACTTCCTGTCCTGTTGAAAATTTATTGTGACCAAAAAAAGAGACAAACTCCTTCGAAAAGGCATGTCTGGAGAGCTGCGAAGCACACCGACCTTAACGGCTGTTCCACCTGAGTTATGCTTTCTCTCTGGAGAGCAATGCTGAAGAAGGCCAACCATCTCCCAGTTGTACCATTTCTGATAGGGCTCTGAAGTGTATTCTTGTTTCTCCTCATCATCTAGTACCAAAAGGTCACAGAAAGTACACGGTCCTTTTGGTATTTTAGACAGAGATTTGCTGTCAGGTTTTTCAAAACAACCACCACCATCCTGTTTTGGAGCTGCTGTTGCACGCACTGAATTAAGCAGCTGTCTTAAAGGGAAAAACATATCTGGAATAAGGATGCAGGAATTAACAATTAGGTGTGCTTTGACAAAAACCCTATTCTTGGGGATTCTTTAGTAAGAATTTAGTAAGAATTTTTTGGAAGCTGACTGACTAGCCAGGAATTCCTCCTGCAGAGACAAGTAAGGGAGCCCATAGAGAGGGGGATAAATCATTGCTCTACAAGTGGCTGAAAAAGATGATCTTATTTTCCTTTACTTTGCCTTACTGAGGTCCTTCCTAAAGGAGCTCGATAGTCTCTGTGGGTGCAAACTTTTGATAAAGGAAAAGTGTGTTTTCTGTTGAACCAAATACATCATCAGTGTTCCAGGTAGGAAAGTAACACCTTTTTCAGCTATCCATAGGAAAGATCTCTTGATTTTTTTTTTTATTGTTGTTGTATGGGGTTTTTTAAATTTTTTTTACATGGTCATACCACTTCATTACTCTGTTTCACTGCTTCTCTTTCCTTGTTTACTAGAAGATGAAGGATTACTCACTAAAAAACAGTGAGCAAGAACTGGAAGTTCTATCTTTATAATTACTTTGCATTAATTTAGTAATCACAGCAGCCAAGCAGAACGGTAACATTGGAAAAGCAGTCCTCCCTGTGAGAGGGGAAATATGCGGAGCTGCGGTCTGCCAGTGATGGGGAACCAGTAATACCGATACGGGCACCTGAATGCGCGTTCTCTGGGGAAGCTGCATCCAGAACTTGTAATTACAGGTTTGTGCTCTAAGCCCTGAGCACGTCCACAGCACTTCTCACTGCTTCCCTGAGAGCAGCGGGGTTGGTAGCTGCAATCACAGGATGACCTTCACTTTGTGATGTCCGTCCTGAAGACTAAGCCCTCCGGGGAACAAGGTGCTGCTGTGGCTTTCTCTGCTTTTCACTGTGATGTCTCTGTAATGCTCGTACACCGCTGCATCATGTGCAGAAGGAAACTTTGTGAGGAGGAAAATCTATTTCAATTCAAAGTGAGAACTACGGTTCTTTACTTCACGCTCTAGCATATTCCACTTTTATCACAAGACGGAGTCCATCCCCAGTGCAGCGCTCAGCTTCGTGGGTGCCACGCGGGGACCAATCCGTGCCATGCTTCCAAGGGGAAATCTGTTCCCGGAGAACTTACAGGACCTCTCTAGTATGTTAAATTGGTCCTGCTTTTCTCATGTATAATTTCCTTCTTGGCTTTGCTCCAAGGCACTTAAATGCCTCACAATGAGCTAACCTAGGCAATTTGTTAATTATATTTGGAAAAAAAACCCTTCTGTGGTTTATCTGTTCGCAGAATATTCAAGTGATAACCTATATGGGTTCAACAGATCTGGCTATTCACTTTCTATAAGCACGGCAGAAATAGTTGCAAAAACTAGGAAAATGAGCACTCTGATTAAATGTTGAATTTTCTGAAGAAAGAGAAGGTCTCCTCCTCTGCGTGGGTGAGCAAATGTTTCCAAGCCATTCCACGTTTGATCCGGTAGTACCTAAGGACTGTGTGTTATTGTGGGCCAGAATAACAAATTGGGAAGGACAAATTATATTCCTTTTTTTTTTTTTTTTTTAATTTCTCACTGTTGATCTTTAACTAGCTTAATTCATTTGAACAAAACAACTCTTACCCTAATGTTTTGAAGTCACTCTGCTGCACCCCCATGCCAAAGGGTCTGCTGTCAGCAAGTGTCCTGCTGCATTGGTGCCTGGACACCCTGTTTTGGTTGGAATCCTTCCTCAGAGTCCCGCGATCACTGCAAACCAACCATATAAATCCAGAGTCAGATGGAATTGTGCTCTTTCAGAGCCTCCATAAGCGTTCAAGAGTCTTAAATACAGAGTTTATTTACTGGGCCTCTTTCCTGCATAGGTTAAATGCTTGCTCACATCCTTTGGCGCCTTACTTCTGACTAAATTAGGTTCAGTCCCTTGCACCTCCTGGGCCTTGCATCTTCCTCCAAGCAAATAAGACTAAGAAAAGCACGGCCTGATGTTGACCATGTCACTTATGCTACCCAAGTACTACTAACCAAAGGGCCATGTATGTGTTGTGTGCAGATCTGCATTTAGGCTTTAGCCCTGATTGTTGGCATTTGAAGTCCCAGCCCTGGACTGTGGTCCTTTTGCTTCTAGGTTTCAAATTGTGCTCATCCTGCAGGACCGTTGTGTTTTAGCAACCTTGGATCTGGATCTATATATAGTTGGGCAAACATTGGCTTAAGTCAATCTAAGGATTTGATGCTGTTGGAATAAGCAATTCCAGTTCCTCCCTCCTGGCTCTGCTCTCCAATTCCATCTCCTGAATTGACTTAACGCTCCTGTGAACAACCTGAACTATAAATGAATCCTGAGAATTTGCGTGCTTATATCCCTGGCCCCTGGCCCTGACTCAGGTTGTACCTGTGAACACACTTGAAGGCAACGTACTGAAGATGTTAGTTATGGAGTTACCACTACTGTTTCCCTCCAGCAATGGCCCATTTCCTTCTAAATTAAGAAGCGCTAGTAATCCATGTATTCTGTTTTGCTTAGAATAGTTTATTTTCTAACATTAGGTTTTAGATTAGCAACCAACATAGGTGTCCCTGTCTGTCTCATCACAGTGGAAAACACAAATGATAATATTGAATCTCAATAGGGTTTTCAGGCAGATAAAACACGGTTACTCTCACCATCTCTCTTTTATTAATTTCTAAGCACTTTGTACAACATAACATTCTTCAGTGGGATTAGGTGAAGATGAAAAATGATGATTAATGGGTTGTGCAATGTAACAGTATAAATACTGACCTTTTGCATCTGACATACAGGACACAAGGTTTTGGTACTGGCAGTAGGTAGCTCTATTGTCCAGCATTTAATTTTTAAGAGAGAAAGGAAGTAAATAAAAGCAATGAAGTGTAGGACAGCGTTATCAGAGGTTATAAATTGCTACCTCCTTGGGCAAAGTCAGAACGTGTTTTCTTTCGTATTGTTACAGCTCTTGGAGATTCCTGCATCACGCGATAGCAACAGGGGTTTGTATTAACAAAGTAAAGTTAGTTTTTGCTCTAAATGAATTTTCTTTGGATGCAGAATGTTAGGAATCACCTTTTCTCTCTAACTCGTACCTATTGCAATCTCTCTCACTAGATGTTCTTCATTTATATTGCTATTTTTGTTGGGGAAATGCACAGATTTTTACAGTGTGTAAAACAGACCTATTATTGGATAGAATGAGATTTAATCTTTATCTCAGTTACAATTTCAAATGTTTTTTGTGGAACTAATATTAAGAGTCAGCATTTGTCAAGTTCTTTACTGAGTATCACTTCTTAGACTAAGGATTTTCCTGTCAGCATCAGGATGTGATATAAATTAATTTATACACATTTTCTGTGTTTCCATAAGGATGTGATAATGGGTTCAGCAAAGCCAATGGAGATAGTACTTTCTAGTTATTCTGAATGGCGTCTTTCACTTAAGATTTGTTGCATGGAGGATACAGTGGGTATTTTATTATATATATATATATATATATGTGTGTGTGAATAAAAATAAATGTTTGGGAATTTGTGCTGTTGGCATTTTAAGTAACTGCTTGGGTCTGTAGAATTTGTGAGTGATGGTAAACATATTGACCTTGTCTGGGCTTATGTAAGACCAGATTGGCCCTATGTATTTTTAAATGCTCTTTTTTAGCGCACAGGCGGTCTGTATTTTCTGTAATGCTCAAGATGCTGGTTTTGAACTCATTATCTCCACTTTGAGGTAGATGATGGCAGAGAAAATCTTAGTTTGTCTTGCCTTAAATGTGTTTTGTTCCTTTCATTCCAAGACTGTAAGATTTATAGAGATTAATAGGAAAATTTCCTGACACATCGTGCAGTTGGGTGCTATTGCCAGAGCCTTGCCCTTCTCTCGTTGCAGTGCATCATCGCTTGCAGGTTTTGTGACATCTGGTGGCTGACATATTTTGAGATATTTCAAAATTCCACATGAATCATTTTATTTGCTTCCTTATTGTTTTGAATTTACCATCTTGTCAGATATGCTAACATTTAAGCTCTCTTTCAATTTATACTATTAAGCCATAAAGAAAACAATCAAATACAGCAACTAAAAGTGGATCGTCTTTATTTTCAGCTTCTATGTTTTGCTGGTACAAAGAGCTTACAAGCTCTTCCAGTCAAGACATGACTTCTTTCTTTCTCTGTGCTTATTAAATGCAACAAATAATAGAAGTTCAGGAACGCCTAAAGATAACTCTGCCACTAGTAATATTTTATTTTTTTTAATGAATAAACAATTTTGCTCTAAATAGAGGGACACTGATAACAGGAATTACATTCTGCACATGAGGAAGCTTTGGACCAGTTTTAGGCATTTGATCTGCCTATAGCGGTAATCTGTCTTGCCCCAAGCAAGGAGAACTATGTTAAAAATTAGAAAACAACTTATCTGTTTCCAATTCCTCCATCTTTATTTTCATCTCCACCTCCCACCTTTGTTCTCTCTGAATTTCAAGGCTTCACATCTGGTCTTGTGTTAATTGCTCCTAAAAAATTGCTCATTATTGATGGAATCGCAAATCTTGTAATCTGCCATAGCTGCTAATTAAATTACAGCTGATTTTTGCTGTTATAGATTTGTGTTACAGAAATAAATGTTTCCCTCTGATTTTATTCTCTCTCTTCAAAAAAAAGTATGGATTAGTTCTTGCAGAGGCACATTTCAACTGCACAATGCTATGGAATTGTTTTACATCACAAATTATCTCTTTTTGGGGAAAAACGTATTCGAAGTAAAGCTGTAGAGATGATTTGGAAAGGGATATAACAACTGAGTCACCTACAGCAGGTGACACACAAAGAGAACAGCCACTTACTCCATAGCAAGTGTTGCATTCAGGTTTGTGAAATGTATTTTGGGGACGGCTGTGAAGATTGGACCCTGGTTATTCTCGCATGCACTGTGCGTAGCCGCACGGTACGGTTCTCCATGCATACCGACTTCAAGACTGCATCTCTTCTCTGCAGTCCATCTCTGTGAACCCCGACTGTCCCTGGCTGTTGGCCAAGGGTGATTGGATATATCTATATATTCGAAATATCCCTCCAATATTAGGCTGGGCAAGTGGCAATTCCACTGTGCATTTTTATGTGTACAAAATGTGTATGGGATGATATAGCTTTCATCCAAGTTGGTGCTTTTTCAGCCCTGCTGAGATTCCAGGGCAATTTCTCATCAAAGCGTGAAACGCTAGCGTGAAGACCACTGGTAGATACCACAGGGGCTGGTTTAAAGTCTAAGATCAAAGTAAGAGGCAGCTAAAGCCACATGTTTTATAACTAGTTGGTGCAACAAGACTTTTAATTTTTCACATGTTAATTTAGGTCTCAATGAACAACTGTCCCATGATTGTGTTCCTCTGGGTTTTTGTTTCTTTGGGTTTGTTTTTTTAATGTTGTCTTCATTGTGATAAGAGTTAAAACTTCCTTTAAAGAGTTTCCGTTATTTTTATGATTCCATGTACTCAGGTTTTTTCTATTAGGGTTTCTGTTCCTAGTGAGATGTTTAGAGGCAAATCAATATTAGAATATTTATTTGAACTTTGGGATCTGAGATGAGAAGAACTCTTGGTCTGATTAGTAGTGGTTTTGTAAAATCAAAACCTGACATTGGTTTTACTTGTTACTAATATTGATCTGTGGAAGCTTTTGTTTTTTTTCCAAGCTGTGACCTGTAGTTTGTGAGCTCTTTGTGATCCGATAGCGGTTACCCACACTGTGTTTTCTATCACCATTTTCAGTTTACGTATTGAACTCGGGGAAAAGGTATACCACTGTTATAACAAACTTTGAGCATGATTTTTTCTTTTTCTACAAGAATTTTTGTTGATAAATATATTACCTACCCCACTTATTTGGTGTATATAATATATATTCCCTAAGTAGCAGTTTTGAACTTTGCCTGTCGTCTCTATTGATTGATAGAAAATGCGATCGAAGCTTTTCAAGTGAGCCTGAAGGTGTATGAAGGAATAATCACTGGCAAAGAGATTGATCCTTGCAGCGATAGCAAGAATTCATTTCTCAGATGGGAAAGGCACTACTGAGGTCAGTTAGGAGGAGTTTGTTGCAGTGCACTAACTGCAGAGGGCAAGTTTGTACCATACTATTTTCAGGAGGCCTCGCGATGAAGCTTCTTATTTCTTACTAGAGGATCAGCAAAATTTTTTTTTTAGCTAAAATTACTAGCAAGTAGCTCGTAATTTTGCTGCTTATGCCCCTGAAATGCTGTGGAGTAGTTGCTTCAGCCCACAAACACTAACTTTTATTTTGAAGAGTCTAAGAATTGTCTGTTAACAAAAATATTATTTGTGAAGTGGGATAATACTTCTTTCCATCGTTTTGCCAATCTTTCACCCCAAAGTCAGTTGCCAGCGGAGTTTCTCCCTTCACCTACTCCCTAATCAAGAAGTTGTGTTGAATAGAAGTGCGGGAGAGTCGAGGCAGGATCCTGCAGCCCATCCACGCGGACAAGGGGCGGCTGCCCACCAGTGAACGCTGAACAGTGCAGCTCTGCTAATGAGCTGGTTTAGCTCTGATTTAAAGCTGAGGTTTTAAATGTATCTGGACCTTACGAGGATCTCGTGGCAATGCAAGTGCCTTTTGGAAGACCTGTGATATTAACCCTATATCCTAGCAATACATTTCATTGCAGTTCTAACGGACAACACGTTCTGCCCATACTTTCTAAATTTCTCTTACAAAAACTTATCAAAATTCACCTCAGAGATAGTCTCATTTTAGAGATGTATTGATTTATCTCATGTATCTTGGAAAAGCTCTTCTGCAACCTTTGGGATGAAAATCTCTGAGTATATAGAAAGAAGATTTCGCTGTTTCTTTACGTGCTTTCAGCTCCCTTGACTTCCGTTGGCTTTACAGGTGAGGCAGAGGTTACCGATACACGTCTATGTGACTTGCAACTGCTTGAAAAATGAGGGTTCAGATTTTTCATGTGTGTTGGTCTTCATTCCTTACATACACATATGCTGATTTTTCATGCAATTTGTCAGTAAAACATATGCATAATTTCTTGTTTAATCGGCAAGCAGAGTTAATGGGACCGCATGCACAAATGGTGTTGCTGTGGGTGAAACATAAAAAGCGATTTGTATGCATCCAGAGGAACTGGACACGCAAATGAGGTACCTTATCGTGTTGCCGGTATTGTACCCTCATTTGGGTGCCTTCCAGGTTCCAAATCAGATGCACAAAGCCTGGGAATCAGCTCTTTGCAGGCTGAACTTGAATGTCTACTGCCCTGTAGTCACGGGTGTTTGTTGTGATATAAATTTATTTAGACTCAGAATAAAGTAAACAAGATGACTGAATGTGCTGAAAACATAATTTGAAAAATATTTAAATGAAAAATGGGATTTAAGAAAGCTGGTTTTGTCAAATTCCCAGGAACTAGAATATGAAATGGTCTAACATCTACATTTATTAGATAAGATTAAGATTTCAGAGGATAAAAAGACTATGATAAATGAAAAACAAAGCCAAGGATGCCAAGTAAATAAATACTTTGAAAAAATATAGCAAAAATTCATATTGCTATGGACTTTCTGCCAGGGGATTTTATCTTTGGCTGACTAATTTTATCCATTAATTACATTTAACAGTGGTGGAAAACACACCATGTTGTTTATTTTGAAGTTTAGCCCAACTTCAGTAGGATTAAAATGGCTGCAGGAGTCCAGGAGTAAATAGTAGGGATGTAATCAGGTTCTTGAGAAGCTTTTTTCTTTATCTCAGTGTATTATCTGGTGCAGATGAGACTTGAGGACTCCGGAGCAGAGAGTTATTAATCATAGTAGAGTTTGTTATAATCCCAGTTAGGAGATGGGTTTTGCTGCTAAGCAATATGATCCAGTGGATAAAACATAGCGTTGTGGTCAATAGGCCTGGGTATTATTCATGACTTTGTCACTGGGTGACCTTACTTGAGATGTGCCGTGTCTCCGTGCCTCACTTTCCTCCTCTGTATTGTGTGGGTTGGGACACTTGTGTCCACAATAAACCACAGTAATAGAGGACCTTGCTGTCCAAGAGGTGGTTTTACATTTGTGAGAGAAAGCTGGGGAAGAGGAGACCAATGGCACTGTTTTCCTTCACCTAATGAAGTAATTGTAAACAGATAAGGTGATCCTTGAGAGTTTTTACTGGATTTCGATAGAGCCATCGGACAACCCTCAGATTTGGAATAGGAGAGTAACCTGACAGGAAAGCCCTGAACTTTGAGCTGTGCCTGGATAGCTTGGACTGCAGCACAAATTTTTAATTTGCTTATCCATTTTCCCCTGAATTTTTCATAAAAATCTATTTTCATTGCTAGTTTCTTGATTATGAAAGCTGACACCATCCTTTAACAAACCATCGTGGTCCCAGATTTTCAATCTGCTGCACACAGGGTCTCCTTACCAGGGCACTAGTCCTGGGACCAGATCCTCACAGGCTTTCTACGTGCCTCGGACAAGTTGTGCTCCATGTCTGACATCCCTGTCTCTAAAATTTGGCACATTATTACCCTCCCTTACCAAAGGTGGTGTTAGGCTGACTAGATTGTGGGGTACCTGGGTGTTACATGGAGGTTTCTGAAGTGATGCTTTTGTTGGGCTGTGAGGACGGATAGACGGGGTTTATTACACATAAAGTACTTTGGTGACGGCGTGGGATATTTTGCTGCCTCTGGAGCGTGCGTGTCGGATATGCAAGTGAAGGGGCTGCGGGGAGCTCTGGTAGTGTGACTTATTCTGGGTGGTGGAAGGCAGAGGGGTTATTATTGCTGGCAATATATAATATTTGAAAACAATGACTGACATTTACGTTGGAAGGGGGTTGAATTACAGCATTCACTTCCTTTCTGGGACCCCCGATGGCAATGACTGGATGTAGCTATTATGATTATCAGGAGACTGTAGTTTAAAAGTGCCTTGCTGCTGTGACAACTGAAGTGTAAAAGTAAAAAAATACAATAAAAAAATTAAACAATAATAGCAGTGTGATTTCTGTAATACATGTCTTTGTCTAAAACCCTGAGTTTTCACAGAAGGTTTAAGATGCTGATGTTCCCCAAAAGGATGTGGTAAACGTCCCTTGCATCCTACCGGAATCTGAGAAAGAACAATTCTGTTTGTGTCTGGGGCTGCATGTACCATGAAGAATCCTCTGCTGCTTTCTTGCTAGAGAAATTGCTTTCTTATCTGAGTGGTCTGATTATTTTTTGGTGTGTGTTTACAAATAAGTGGGACAGCGCTTCCTCTTTATCTTTTTTAATACTCGAACAACAGAGGAGGCAAGAAGTTTTGGCATGTTCTCTCTGGAGAGAGTTGGCAGGGCTCCTAGGTCACATACCTTAAAAAAAAAAAGTCTTCCTTAGCACAGAGGAGAAGCAGAGGACCTGAGCTCCCTTTCTATGATTGCCACTAAACTCAGAGTGGTCATCTTCATGGCTTGGTTGGTCACACAGTTGTAAGTGCCTCTGACTATAGTTCTTTTATGAATATATATATATATGCATTGATTTATACATATTCTGAGTGTATATATATGTGTATATATATTTAAGGAGCAGGTGCATTGTAAGAAGCTGGAGCTAAATTTTCTCTGCCGATATGATCTTTTGCTGGCAGAAGAAGTTCTATTTATGGACCTTTCTTATGGTTGTTATGGTAACAAGGCTGCAGTGAGTGGTCTGTTTTGTGGGGCAGCGTAGGGAAGGCACTGTCCTCCCCGTGCTGCACCTCCTGCTTCCCTGCATCCCTTGTGGCCACAGGGAATGTTAGGGTCAAACACGTCAACCTGGCATTCAACACGGTTTTGTGCCTTTGGGCAGAGCTCCTGCTGAGTATCTGGCATGAGCTGTGTTTGAGTGGGATTTGTTTATATTCACACGTGAGAAATTTAATTTTATGTGCTCTCCTGAGATCCTTCTCTGGCTTCTTACCACGGCCTCGTCTTCCGCCACCAGTTCAAAGATCTGAGATGACATTTGTCTGTGCTCCTTCAGTGTGATCCTGGCCTTCTTGATACTGTGCTCCACTCAGATATTTTCTTTCTGATAGCATTTTCTTTTCCTTTGTATAGCTGCTTCCTACCACCCATCCTTCTGGAAGGCACTGGCCCAAAACGCAGCTGCAATCACACCCACGTGGGTGCTGACCCTGGGACCGCCAGACCTACAAGCACAGATGTCTATAACTTTGGTGAGAACAACACGGCCCTTGGAAGGAAGGCCCCAGCTGCCTCACAAACCCTTCGTGTGGTCCCACAGGCAGAAAGGGAACAAGAGTGGCTCTTCCATGCCACTTAACATGCACTAAGGCAGCCCTGTAAAGACCGAGGGCACTTGGCCCCTGGAAGGACTGGTCTCCAAAGGAACCAAATGCTGAATGTAGGCACTAGCTTTGGCATTTAGACAAGAAAAATGCGTTGCAAAATCCTTGCAGGGTTTTGTAAGGGGCCTGGCTGACATCCATGTAGGCAAGAGGAGGAGAGTGAGTGGCAGCTAAGAAAAACAGCCAAACTACAAACCTTTGCACTGTTTCCCTAAAGTTATCCTTAATGCAAAAAAACTCCAGAGAGCAAGCGCTATGCCGGCTGCAGAGTTTTTAAGGAGCACACGCAGTGTTTCATGGCTGCCTTCCCATTGGGATGGATTCTCCTTTTTAGACTTTATTTTCGGTCATGTGCTTATTATGGATATTTTCTAGTTCATTTCTCTTGCTAATAGCTACCAGATTACATCCAGTCAGAGAGCCAGCTCACAGCAGTCCTAGGTTTTAACCCTGAGTGACTGCAAAGCCGGGCACGGCTGTTTTCTTATACAAATGACTCCGAGAGAGGGAGGATTTACTCTTGTAATGTCCTCAGAGGGGGAGAGAAAAGAGCAAATCATCAAATAAGGACTGCAGTGTCCCTTCTGTTTGATCCTGACACAGACCGGGGCTTTCTTAGGGTGGAAATTTCCCCTTTAGATCTTTTTCTATGCCCACCACCAGGATTTTTGATCATCCTCTTCATGGGTGGCGGCTGTGTATGCCAAGAAAAACCATCTTTAGTGTAATTATTCACTACTTATGAATTCATGCCAAATGAATGCTGTGCCCGTTCTTTCTGCTCCACTGCTACCCCAAGGCTCGCGTCACTGTTGAATTCAACGGGGAAGAAAAGATAAAAAAATGGGGTACTAGTTCTGCCTGGGACTCGGTGATAATCTGAGCTTCCTTTTGCTCTTCTTTCCAAAAGCAGAGCAACTGCCTGCTCCTCCCTTTCCTCCTCTCCTCGGCTTGGCCGCTTTCCTCTTCCCTATTTTGGAATGAAGATCAGCCTGAGTCAGAGTAAAGTTTGTGAGATTTGGAGGAAAATAACTTGCAACTGCCTGGGTCTGCTGTTGTTCACTGATGGCTAAATTGGGTTGGGGAATAAGTGGGACAGTGTAGGGAGTACATATCTCGTAGAAGGGAGCTGTCGGCACTCAGATATACATCAGTTTTTGCTTCAAGTCTGAGCTTGAATCAGAGTTCAAATTCGATAGCATTAAAATCTCATAAATCTTGCACATTTTCAGTATAAGCTGGCCTGAAATCTTTTAGTCACCTGTCTTAATAAGATTCCTTTTGCTGTACAGATTCAGAAGATAAATAACGTATTTTTTGGATTGATGGTGGCATTAGATCACTGAATGATAGTTTGTATCAAAGGCTGCAAGTTAAAACATCCTGAGATATTCAAGAGGTGTTGCAAGTCCTGCCTTTGGCCCTTACCCAGAACTAAAAGCTGGCTTTTAGGTTTCTCTCTAACATGAGCCAATGTGTGGAGGTTCCCTGGGCTCCCAGAGGAGATCTAGAGGCTGTTCAGGACTAACCCTGCAACTGGCAAATGGAGGCGGCTGGAAAAGAGTTGTGAACGTCCTGCATGGGAGTCACTAAAAATTCATTCAATTCAAACAGACAATTCTAAGGTATCCACTGGAGGAGCGGTTGAGCTCTTTTTGTTCAACATTTCACTTAAAAAGTGCACTGTGACCTCCAACCTTCTACAGAAGATCTGTGATGACTCTTGAAATCTGAAAAAAATTATGGATTATACAGACCAACGGCATTGGCAGAGGCTGTAGTAAGAAGTATAATTTTGTTTTCTTTAATCTGCAGTCACATACAATTTCTAGTCTCTGAGCAAAATGTATAGCTTGTTGTCATGACAATCATTAAATGCTGCTATTCATTTGGCTTTGCACCATTTTTCATTTTTCCAAATGTTAACTGTATAACAGAGCTCGTTATCATCCTTTATCAGTAACTGCAGTCTAAAATGTGTCAGTTTTAGTTACTGCCCTTTATTTTACCAAGACATCCCAAATTGTACATATTTGTTCAATGACCTGTATCTGTAGTCTAAAACCTGCTGAATAAGATGGAGTTATCCGGGATGTCTAACAAAATCCAGCATGGAGGGCACTGTCTTCCTTATGTTCTACTGGAAGTTTTAAAAATCCTCAAGTGCATGAATTCCCCAGGCTATCTTTGACACTGCGGTGAATGGACACCCTCTAATTGCAATGTTTTGAGAGCAGCAGGTGAAATGCCACATGGTTCAAGACAGAAAAGCTTCCCAGTAAAGTTTAACCCAGTTAGAGGTCTGACACTATTCACGCATTTGGCATGGGCAGCACGGGCTGCTCCAGCGAGCTCGGCCTCAGGCTTGCCTTGAAGGTCTCTTGGACAGTCAAGGTGACAGTTGACCAACTTTTTGCTGTGCTAAGCTGCTATGAGCCTCCCCACCCCCCCCGACCTAACTGCTCAGTTGTGCATGGACTTAAACTCTTCGCAGTCACCTCTAAAATCTGCCTGCGGCTGTTGGAGGGGTTGCTGTTGTCTCGTCCCAGATGGATGCTGACAGTCACGGTTGGCACACTACTACATGCTGAACAGAAATGGCAGCGCTTACTCGATGGAGTAACCTTTTATGTAGATCTAATTCTGTGTAGCATAATGCGACTATATCTGCTATATGTTTTTTGAAAGATGATGACGTTTTCAAGCAATTGTGTAAGCTAAAACAAACTGAGATGTATTTCTATTCAATGTGTCCCCAGTTTGGATTTTCAAAGAATAGCTCTAGCTGTAATTAGACCGAGTCTCTATATATTCATTAAAAAAAATTTCTCTTCATAAATATTGGATTGAGCTGCTACCTACAGTACACTTTGTATGTGATGGTGATCTAGAAATAAATTGATAGAAATTAGGTGATTATCACTGGTGGTATTCATGAGAATTTCAAAGCATATAAATAATGAATAGGAACGTCATTTACTCACTCGGCTTCAAAACCTAAGAACAGTCTCCTCATTATTCTATTGACTCAGTAAGAGGGAAGAGCTATGTGAGAGAAGAAAAGGGAAAACTAAAGACAATCAAAGCATTTCGGAAGCATCCTAGGCTCCCCAGTCATACCAATTTAGGGATGGAGAGACCAGAAGAGGAACAGTACTGCTTAAAGGGTGATTTAGCAATGTTATCACAGCACACAGATTTACCTCGTTTAAAATTCGGTGCTATGTTTGCTGCTGTGTTTCTCATTAGGCCTTTAAGCCGTCGCTGGCTCTCCTGGTTAAGGACCAGACCTCAAAGACTGTAGAACAGGCACAGCCCCCCAGGGTGGTCCCCTGCCTCTGTGGGTGCAGAAGGTCTCAGGGCTGGCCCTGGTCGCAGGTGACAACCACCTGCAGAGTGCCTCCGCTGACGTCGGTCCTTTTCCCATTCAGCAAGAGTCGTGTCCCTAAAGGGTGCAAGTTCTGTGGGCCTGCGCCTGGTTTCTCAGGTGGGGGGTGGGGGGAGTTCTGTCTGTTTTTTAAAAACTAGAAATACTGATGAGTGAGCTGGCTATTTTTCAATTCTAATACTGCTATAGTTAAGACTGTATTTAAGACAAACTGTTTCTTAAATGTTTATTTTAATATTAATGAAAGGAATACTTGGGAGAAAGGGGAAACAGGTGTTGAAAGGAGAAAGGTATTTTTGTTTAAGTATCAGATATGAGACGGGGAGTGGGAAGCGGTTTCCCTCTGCAGTGGCAGCTGCAGGGGGCAGGTTGCCACCACCACAACTGCTGAAACCATGGGAGAGGGCTTAGACAAGAAGAGGAAGAGCGTGGGTTGGGCCAAGCCAGTCGCGTAGAAGTACGAAGCATTAAATTGACTGACTTGGGAACTGATGAATAAAGAAACAGCTTTACGAACACAAAATCTGGTGTCTCACTTGCAAAAGTTACCCTCCTAGCCAAGCTTTCCGTTGCGCTGCCTCCCTCTGCCTCTGCTGGTGCTACCCAGGCTCCCGAGGAGACGCCTCATGGCTGTCACCCCATGCTATTGCTTCCCTGAGGGTCGGTGTTGATATGCTACATAAAAACCAACAAACCATAAGTGTTGTCTGTTCTTGGAGATGAGACTAAAACCCGGATGTACGTTTTGTATATCAAAGCACGGTATGAGGGTTTGTGTTAATTTTTAATAGGAACTGGGTGGCCCCAAGAGCAGCCAAGTGTGCGTCAGTTCAGTCATTTCTGAGTGGCTGGGAGCTAAAAGTGGTGTCTGACAGCTCTGTGTTTTTTCACAAGCATCCTTTTCAGTGTTGGTGTTTGGCCTTGACCTGTTTCTCTTCCTACTTTGCCCAATTTTGAAGTTCCATTAGTCAAACACTGATAAAAACGCTGAGCTCTGTAGCTATCTTCCGTCAGGTAATGGTTTTTTTGCTATCTCCCTTTCTCTCCACTGTTGATTTCTGACTGTCATTTGTCCAGCTATTTACTTTATTTTCTGAGTCCTAGCAGCAGTGGGAGAGCCTCCTCAGGACAATAATTGTGCTTTGCCACTACTTGCCTACAGTCCATTTTAAAACATGAAAAGATATTTTACCGTGAAGTGTGTTTGTACATTGAAAAAACCCCCCATTTCTGAAGGCATGTATACCTCTAACGGTGCATGCCAGAGTTAAAGTGAGGACAGGAACAATGCTGAGCACCTCTATTCGTATTGCTTATGCTCAGCTATCAGTAGGCTGGAGGTAAAAGGCTCTGACTGATGCTTTAAATTTCACTGAAGTCTTGTTGCAGCTGCATGTGTTCGTTTTGGGTCAAATGATATTAATAATTTTCTCCTATTTTTTTATATAAGTGACTTGCTCTTATGAAGAGAAAATATTTCCTTTGGGAAAAATGTTCTTTGTTTTTGTGGTCAATGACTTTTCTCTTTCAGTCAGGGCTGACATGTCACTGCTGTCACGGACTGGATAAGATTTAATACCAGAGTTTAGTTTGTTGGTTATGTTACTTTCTGAAAACAAACGAAAAGAAAATAAGCCCTGTCACTCTGTGGACTGGCTTACAGCAAGTAACAAAAGTGCTGGAAATTCAGGGAGTGAAAGTGGGGTTTTTTTGTCTTTCATCATAAATTAAATATGAGTATAATTGCACCATTATTTCAGCATAGCCAGATTCTCAGAAAGTTGCTGGGCTTGTTTATGAATAAAGATTGAATAAAAGTTTCTATCATATTGGAAATGTAACATTCAAAATGTACCACTTCAAAAATAAATACATCCATTATACCTGTGTAGAAAATCCGTTGTGGCCCGTGCAGATGAAATATCCGCATGGGGACGATGGTTGGTTGTTTTTGCACAGAGCATCAATCTTAATGTGGTAAAATTCCAGTGTGAACCAATTCTGTCTAGTTAACATTCTTCTATGTTTTCCTGCAGAAAAAGGTTATTCTCAGTGTTGTAGCATTTAGACTTTAATAGTGATGCTATTTTAGCACCTGGGAATTGAATAGTGTTCCTTTAAATACTTCAGAAATTTCTATTGGGCTTGCTTGGCTTCTCGTGTAGAAACTCCTAGCTTCAGCAGAGCAGCAGCATAAGTAAGCCATCAGGTTCAGAGGGGTGCCCTTTATTAAAAGTGTTGACTTTTTGGGCAGGACTAGTTAGCCAAAATAAAGGATTTTATATTTCTAATTTTGTACTGGAGATTTTTGCTGGTTTATTCCCCTGAAGGAATTGGCTTTCTTGCAAGAACTGAAGATAAAACAGGGGTGGACTTTAGACAGGACCTAACCCTTACCTGGTTTTCCTGTAAGATGACGTCCCGGGCTCGACCGGGGCTGGCTGTGTCGTTCTACCCAGGCAGCCTTGCAGCTTTCCTCTCGTTTTGGGTATTTGCATAAGCTGTCTCGCATTTCTCTCCACATCCCAGAATGATGTTCCATAAGGCTCCCCCACACGGATAGCAACGCAGGGAAGCCTCATCTCTGCCAGGGGTTTGAGAGGAGAAACTTAATTGTTTTCATAGCTCTCTTCCACTTGGGATGATGGGTGTTTACACCTGCCAGTGTTGGTGAAGTCTGTAACAAAAAGCCTAGTTATCTGGAACTGTAATGTGTTCGTGGAGTTTACTCCTTTGTGTAATACATGTTTTATAGAAGAGACAAAGATAAAGCATCCGTGAGCAGGGAATAGCCTGGCTCAGCAGTAGTGACCCTTGAGCTATATATATGCTCGCAGTAACTCGGTGAAGTTTCCCAGATATTCTGAGATCTTGTGGATGGAAAGCACTTCATAGAAATAGGCATTGCTCTGGGGCTCAAGATTAGCAATCTGTAATCACAGAACAGAGGAGAGCAGCCAGAGGAGCCGTCTGTCTCCCGGCCTTTCACTGCACTTTCAGTAAATTGAGTACGCTTTGTTTTCCCATGCAGCACAGATTTAGATACTTCTAATTCTTTAAGGTTTGAAGAGTATTATCTTTGCTCCTGGCTGAAGCCATTCATCACTCAAATCGTGTTTGGATTCAGACATGGACATAGAAATATTTGCACTAATGTCCTCAACTCTTCCATTGCTCTGAACTGAAAGGAACTTAACGACTCATCAAATGTGTTTTCCTACTTGTTTTCAGGGAAGACACTCTTAGACCCTCTAGAGAGATCACTTATTTCAAACACATGCATTATTTGCGGTAAATTTATCACACAGATATGAAGCTGCCCTTTTCCTTTCCAAAGAGCTGCTGTCTCCTCTGTTCCAGAATTTTATGATGGCTCGAACAGACAAATAATTAGAACACAAACAAACCTGACATTTGCTTATCAATTAAACTCCATGAACAAATAGGCAGCCTGCGTGGGAGCGCTGTGGGCTGCCGTTACAAACTGTGCTCTCAGACGTGCTTGTGACAACGTGTTCAGGTCAGTCGACCCTTCTGCTCCAGGGTCTCTTTGGTGGTGAGGGAGAACGCTAGCAAAGGAAGAAGGCTAGAGCAGTTGGGTGATAACGCGGTCCCAACTTGTCCCCACTTAGGGCAAAGATTCCAGAACTGGGCTTATGTCACCCAGGTGTTATTTTTACAGTTAAATCTGGCTGCTTCCCTGGATCCAGTGTTTGCACTAGAAAGCTGGTAAGTATAGATGAAGTACATTAAACGGGAAGAAAATAGAGCTGGAGATTGATCCTACAGCCTTCTGAGTTATTTCTTAGCTCATTTATGATATGTAAACTAGAATATATGCTGAGGTGCCCAGCAGTGCAACGGGGAGCTTTTGCAACGGTAGCTTAAAACCTTCTGTTTTCCCATTTCTTGGAATGGTATATCTGAACCCTAGAAAGAGTTTTTTCAGTGTTTTCCAGGTGATGTGGTGATTTGCAAGTGTGGACTATACCTTTGCCAATTCATAAGAGTGTATGTGACAATACGAAGGTGGAAGTTGCAGAAAACTGGCCTTAGAAATTTACACTGCAGCTGGTTCTTGAGCTCTTAAACTTCACCCCTTTCATTTTGTAGGAGCCCTTTTAGTTTGGCCTTTTCTGCTTGTCTGGGTAGGATATTAAAGTAAATATCACTGCACAGCCGTGATTACATGGTGCTGCATGCATTCCCCTTTTGCAATGGGCAGAGGCTTTCAATTCAGATGTCATTCAAAAATCGTGGCAGCAATTCTGTGGTAGTGAGATGGTGTACCCCTGCAATGAGACAAATATGAAAGGGAAAGATTTATTTTGTTCTTTTTTGGAAGCAAGGGACACTGGACACACACATCCTTCTGCTCCTGACAACGGCAGCTGTTCTGACAGCCAAGAATTTTCTCCATCTCTCATCCTGTTGAACAGCATATTTTTATTTTTTTTTTTCTCTTTTCCCTGTCTTGAAAATTCCATTGATAGAGTGGCTGGCACAATTCTCCTTCCACTTATCACAGTCTAGCTGAGCTGATAGCACATTCACAAATCTTTAATGCACACTGGGAGGGTATAGAACAAGGTACCTGTAATGGGTTCCTTATATCTGTTAACCCAAAGGAAACCTTGTTGATAAATACTGGTTTTGCGTAAGTTAGAGAAGAGAATCACATTTCTTGCCAGTGAAAGTGGCAGAAAATGAAAGCTTCTTGCTGCAGAAGTTCAAAGCCAACATCTTCATGTGGGATCTCATATTGCAATTTTTACTCACACGTGTGATCATCTTTATTCCCATGGAGCATCTGATGGAAGTAAGAGTTGCTGTAATTGGATCCTCTTATCCTTCCTGTTACTCGTCATGAATTTAATTGAAATTCTGGTCTTTTTAATAATTATTGAGAAATTATAATTCTTTTTTTTTTCTTCCCCCCCTCCTTATTGCTGCTCCTAATGTGAACATGATGTTCTTTATTTAAAAATTAAATTATAAGAAAGTCTTTCTGGAGCATGTCTGAGTTAATCAGTTAAAACTACCCTTTCAAGCTGAGCAGAAGAAAATACACTGCTGTTAGAGGGTAAAGCTAGGTCCAGCACTGAAGAGTTAAGCAAATTAAAGATTCTTAGTCAAGTGGAAGGATAAAGGGAAAAAAGATATTTGACCTCAAAAATAGTGGCTGTCTAATGGTGTGGACCTCTATAAAACATTAAAATTAGTTCCTGCTTTATTGTGCTTCTGATTTCAAACTGAACAGTCAGAGGCATGACTGATTCTGCCAAACGATGCAGCAAATGGCAAGCTGGGGTTACAGAAGACATCACGGAAATTACTCTGAAGCAGAGCTTAACTATCGGAAATAACTTGCTTGTTTAGTGGGTATTTGTTATTTTTTAATGAAGTCTGCCTGAAATACAGACTAAACTTCAACATTTCATAACTGGACGCCTTGCTGAGAAGTCTGACAAATAAGCAGAGAAAGACAGCTGGAGATACGCTCACCTACCACACGGGAAGGTCAGCTTATGGGTAACATGTAAAGATGGGCGGATGAAAGGGCTCCAAGGAGAATAGCTGCTTGGTGCCCTCACTGGACAATCAGCAGAGATTTAGTTCTCTAAGGATAAATCTGCACCGCACAATGCATCTCAATGCAGAGATAACTGAGCTGTAAAGTTGTAAATATTCTGGCACCGATGCCAGAATTTATTGGAACTGTGGTGGCATGAAGTTAACTTACCTTGGGAAGGAGAATGAACATTTCTCCATAGAGCTATATGAATGCACACAATAGCATGGGGATATTTTTAGGGGTCTGTATATATGCATAGGTATGAACTATTCCCATCCTCTACTTTATAAAAAAAACATCAAAACATATCTGTGTTCTTCAAAATGTAATTAATGTAATTTTTGGTTGAAAGAAAATTCAGTACTGAGATTTGATTGTAGTCCGTCTCTCCTAATGTCTGAATTTTCATTTTAAGAAAAGCTTGTCACTTGAACAGCCTGACAGTGTCACTGCTAAGAAATTTTGGAAATTCAACAAAAAAAGAGCAAGGGCAAATAGAATTAAAAATGAAATTATATTTATTGTCTGAAGTGTGACTGGTGATGACGTATAGAAGAAAGCGGAGGTGAGATTAGACTTGGCTGAGGAAAATGTGTTGCCTCCAGCTGACTGCAAAGCTGAAGAAGTTCATGCTGGAGTCACGCGTTGATATGGGTCTTTCAGTCCTGAGGGTCTCCAGGGCAGGGAGTGGGAAGAATCGGACAATTTTCTTCCTAAATCTGCCAGAGACTCTGCAAACATCAGCGTGTGCGTTCACAGCTTATACTGACCAAAGGCAAGGATGCTGGGCTGCGTTGGCTTTGTTTTCTCACGCTGCGGAACAGGCGCGTGGATGCTTCTCTTGTTGTTAACTCTTTGAGCTGCAAGAGAGCATAAGGAAGTTCTCCTTACTTTGGTAGGTTTATGCACAGAGGTCTTGAAAGTCTATTAGGAGAAAGACCCTTCACTAGCACTCTTGGTGGTTTTTATCCCTATTTCATGTGTACTATGTTGCTGTAAACACACTTGGAAGGAAGAGGGAATATGTGTGTTTAGAGGGGAGAAGTGGGGAAAAGAGGGGTAAGGGAGAAAGCAAAAAAACCTAGAAACCTTAAGTTCTTAGGTGCATTATGTACTGCTGGAAAGGGGCACGGCACAGGCTCACCAAAGTCATTTGTCACTGGCCTGACATGAAGTGCCACGCTGCACCTGAATTATCTCATCCTCATCAATGGACTCTAATACATCCTTCTCTGCAACTGAGCCGGGGAATTGCACAGTCCCCTGACGATGGAACAAAGTGTGTAATCAAGTTAGGCCCAATGTAAATGCAAATCATGAGCGATAATTAACAGGAACTGCACAGCAGTTGTTAAGTGCTGCAAGAACATGTACACGATTCATAGGTCCCCTGCAGCTCTGTCTTTTGGTAATTAGATTTCTTAGAGGAGTGTCAGGAGGCAGCGCGTGCTGGGCTGGGGAACAGCCCTGACGCGCTTGTCTCGCCCGGTGACATCCTGCGCGCCATCACGCTGCCGCGCCAGGCGTCGGAGCCGTCCCTTCCAGCAGCCCTCGCCAGCCCCTCGGCGTTCCCGAGCTCTGCCCTGCAGGAGCTGAGCCTTTCAAACAGCACCTGGCGTGCAAAGCAGAAAGAAGGCAGAGGTGTTATTAAAGTATATGCGTAATTTATTTTAAAGGCTTTTCATGTTGTCTGCAGCTGCGTAATTGCCAGCTTTCATGTAGGCTGGAGGGGGCTGTACCTCTGCTACGTAGCATTTAAAATTCGTATTCAACGGGAAGCTTCAAAAGGCCCAGAAACACAACTGTGAGAGCAGCTAGTCCCCGTCAAAAGCCACCACGAATTATCCTTCAAAGTGGTTAGTTTCTTGTAATTATTAGAGCTGTCCTCATATCTTTGTTTTTAAAAGCATTTAGGAATCTCATAAATGGGTTCCGTACAGAAGAACAATGCTGCAAGATCCGCTCTTGGGCTTTTAATGCAATGATGTATAATTGGAGCCCAAATGTCACTGTGGATTGATGCTCTGGGCTGTCTGTGCCGCTGAGTTAGAAGGGATGAATGATGAGGTACTGCTGGAATTCACTCCTCCTCATGGAGCACAGCCGTCATCTGCAGTCAGGCATCGGTGGTGACATTTGCTTTTAAAAAGGCCAGGGATTAGGGCACATGGAAGCCAGCTGCTTTCTAAGCTGAGAAGTGAAAACCACAATCAAGGTGTGAGTCTTTTCTTTTTCTCCATGTCTTCATTCTTTCTCAGCCTCTTGTTCTCCCTTTTTTTGCTGCACTTCTGCTTCCTCTGAGTTGATTAAATGATTGGGTTAAACAGGCCATCATTCTTAAAGCCTTCATTTTATTCTGAGGATTCTCTAGCATTATGGAATTTGGAACTTTTGGTACAGAAAAAAAAATAATGTACTGGCCTGTTAGGAAGAGGTATTACGGTATTAATGGTGACAGAGAATTGAATACTGCTTTTATTCTTTCGGAGCTCCTTCTATGTTACCCTCTGTGATGTGCTTTGAAAATATTGACAGTATTCCTCTAAGACAGTTAAACATGTTCCTCGTTTTACTGAGATGAAGCGACTTAGCCAAGCCACTGAGGCAACCAGGCAAAGGACCACTGCAATCTTTTTTCTCAGCCTGTAGTTTTAACCCCTCTTTTCACGTGCTCTGCCTGCCTGCCTCTTCTCAACAGCATAATTAAAGGTCTCTGCTTCTAAAATGCGGCTTTTTGTGGCTTTTTGTAGATATATTTTAATTAATACCTTTTTCTTCTCAGTAAAGGGCCAGATTAAGACTGAGACTATGGAATATCTAGCTTTTTTCATGCTTGAACACTTCTGAATTCATAAGGTTATTGGGAAACAGAGGCAATACTACTCCAATATTAACTCCCTCTCATCGTCCTGCATGATTTGCCATCTTTTCTGCCAAAAAAGAAGCTGCTTCTGTCTCCTTGGCTTGTGACCGTGTGTGTATTTGTATGCAGCTGGGTCAGTCAGCTGCAGTAATCGGAGCTAAGTACACTAGAAAGCACTGACACCTAGTGCTTTGGATAAAACTAGTTAATTCTTTGGCACCTTAGGCTTTGGAAAATACTTTGTGTGAAGTGGTTATTTGTCTTGAGTGGTTTACTCACTAAAACCTCCCTGGTTTAGAGGATGGTTGTACAAGGTGAGCAAGGAAGAGCCGCAGAGATGAGATGAGGGGGACCGTGTGAACTCCTCCTGACTTGGAAAAAGCAAACGTCACCCAAACTGAGATGCTGCCACACTCCATGTCTCACTGTAGCCTGTGATGATCTTATTAATACGTTAGTGAAGTGGCTGTCATTGCAGGATTGCTTTCTAAAGCTCTGTTTCTTCTCTTTTTTTTGTTTGAGGGTCCTATCTGGGACGTACCTGGTCTTTAAATTGAAATTCTAATGGACCCTGTCTCTATGTCATTGACCTATTTGGTTTTCTTCCCTCATTCACTTTGAAGATGAAACCCAAAATTTGCTTTTAAGGGCAATCATTGTGAGAACTTGCGAAGGAGCTAAAAGCTGGGGGATTCTATTTTGTATATTCGTAAGGCTGTTAGGAAACAGAGGCAATACTACTCTGATGTTAACTCCCTCTCATCGTCCTGCATGATTTGCCATCTCTTCTGCCAAAAAAGCAGCTGATTTTGCCTCCTCAGCTTGTGCCAGTGTGTGTATTTGTATGCAACTGGGTTATATGTATATTTTTTTAAATACCTATTTTAATATATATTTATCTATATTATATATATTTATAGCACTGGAAACTTGCCTTCCTTTCATACGTGCACTCCACTCAGAGAGCATTGCACTGTTTCTCTTAGAAGGCATCCTTTTACCTCTTATACTTTTCCTTGCTTCTGGATGAAGTCCCTTCTGCTAGCACTTGTCCTCTTTCAGCGATTGTGTCCACACAGCCTGTCCTTCGCCGTGCGTCCCAGCTGAACCTCCCTGGGTGGGTACGAGTAAGCCCTAATGGCACTTCCCGGGGCTGCGTTGTTCAGCTCCGGATAAAGATCCTCTTACTTCTCGCTTGAAAGATCATGAGATCAGTCCTCGCGCTGAGCAAGGTAAAAGCCATCACATCTCTGTAAGTGCAGCGTCTGAAGGCTGGCTGGGATGAATTTGAGCGAGAGCAGCCTGCGCTGCAGGCACTCGGTTTTAGGTTGTTTCTCTGTTTCTTGAGGGTCCACTTCTTGATAGTCAGAGCCAAGCTGCAACTAGACTTGCTTTAGCTGGGGATGAGAACCAGCTGGGAATCTGAAATGCTCAGGGTATATTTACTGCTAATTCCTGACTAGGTGCTATGCCATTTTTTTTTTTTTTTGCTTTTTAAACGGCTGTACAGACAAGCCAACTCCTTCATCGCCTCCCATGCCACGTGGCACAGGCAGAGAAACTGAGGCAAAGGCTGTTCAAGTGACTAGTCAAAAGCCAGAGAATGAGTCGGTGTGATGAAAATGTTAGTGATCAGAGCTCCCCACCGGGAATCAAACCCGCTAGCTCACGCTACTTGTTGCTGAATTCGTACTAAGATATGTAATAGAACTTTACATAGAATTGTATGTTGAAAAGTGTCAATAGTAAGTTAAATTACACGCGTAACTCTAATGCATAATGTTAAAGGGTCAGAGAATTAAGTGCTTAGTCAGGAAAAAAGTATCCATTGGCACTTACTGGGTTTTTGCCTGAAGAAAAGACTAAGAGAGGACCATGGGACAGGGTTTGGCAACATGTATGATTTTTATTGGAGAAATGAATGTGACACAGTGGGAGCTGAACTGGATCCTTCTGCAGCATGCAAATGTCATTAATCATAGTAACAAAAAGCCATAGCATTAACTAATTTGAAATATCCTGCCCACTGGCCCTGTGGTATACCATGTAATGGGTCTGGTGCTGTCAGATAATGACTGTGATGAATATAGTATTTAATATTTTACTTGCTGAGCTTTTTAAGAGATTTATAATGAATTCATTTCCTGCCCTAAGAGTTAACAATCTATACAGGGATGATTATGCAGATAAAGCATCATCAGATCTATACTGATTTATCCAATTCTGTTGGGCAGATGGAATGCTTCTAGGAGGGGTGAAATTAGACCACTCTGAATTAACAATAAACTTAGGAGAAACCTTTGTGGTTTTTTAGGTTTATAAACCATCTTTGAATATCTAGCAGCAGTTTATAACGCTAAAGATGCTGAAATCAGCATGCTGAATTCCATCCTACACCCTTCCTAGATTGGAGTCTTCTTGACATATGACTCATTCAGCAGCCCTCAACGTCCAATATCCTTTGGTTTTGTTTTAAATCTTCTAATTGTAAATCCAACTTCCAACTCTGAAATACGTGGTTGCTTTCTTGTCTGCTTCTTGTTCAAGTGAAAATTGCTGTTCATGAACCTGGGCTACCAAGTGAGTGATCTCACCTGGAGGGTGTCACTTGTAAACTTCATTATATTGATGGTCATCTGGATGTAATCCACTTTACTCTTGTAATGCTAGTTATTGGTGCTGCTTGGCTTTAGACTACATGGTATTTTAAAACTAAGAAATGTGGTTATGGACAGCAGAATTTAAAAAAAATTCCAGTCTTTTAAATGAAACAACAAAGCTTGTCATGAGACCCAAAACCTCAGGGGCTTCTCATACATCTTCTGGGTGCTCTGAGTTCCCTCACTTGCTTCTGTCTCATTTTTTAAGACTTTCTTTTTGGGATTTTATGTGCACAATTATTTATCCAATAATTATGTATATGCTGATCTATTTTGTCCCATTCATTTGTCAACATGAATGACTAGTTACTTCCTTGACTAGCGGTAAGACACTAAGTAATTCTCTCACTTAGCTCTTGCCAGAGGGAGTTTGAATTTTCAAAAGCATTTTTTAGACTATGCCTCAGGTGCCATATCGTGAAGAAAGATTTACAATTATTTCCTGAAATGTGCACGTACATTCAGGTGATTGCGTTTTTTGGATTCAATGAATGTACAGCTTGATTTGTGCCCAGTGGCTGGAGCTGTGTGTGCAAATGTGCATGTATCTTCATAGAAACTGTTGACTACTCACTCCATCTTACCCAGCCACCATTTAGATGTGAGGTGGGTTAAGTTCCCTCTATAGGCTACACAGAGAAGTTAAGTCTCCGCAGAATGATCCATCTACCTGTCTTAGGGTAAGACGAATTACCCTTCCAATGTACCTATTTTTCTTCTTTGAATGCAGAGGGAGCTTAGGCTCACTGCCAACCCTAGATGAGATGTCTAACTTGTCGATGTCTGAAGATCAGTAAGATGTAGCCAAGCCTTGACTCTTTAAAGCTGAGACCCTTGTAAAAAGTGCCCAAAGCACTTTTCTCTCAACTCTGCTGGAGGAAGAGGGTGAAAAAAGAGAAGGGGGGAAAAAAAAAGGAAAAAAAAAAACAAACCCCACAATACATGCATGGGTCAAATGAGGCTTGTGCTTCACTGCAGAAGTCTAATGGCCTGTAAGAGGAAAAGCCTGTCTGAGGCTGGCAGTTAAACGAGTGTTGATGGATATGAAGTGCTCATAAATTCTATGAAGTGGTCTGGGCAAACTGACGAAAAAGTTTCTCATGATGAATTAAAATGTTTCCCATTTTGGAAATCCTGTTTTTCACTACTAAATCTGATGATTTGCTGTGTGCTGGCACGTACAAGGTATAATTTGGAGGGGATTTTTGAAGCCTGTAGATCTGAATGAAAAAGGCACCTCAGTCTCTGCTTTTGAGAGACTTCCAATAGCCGAGAATTTATGTTGGCGTGATCCCTCCTGTTTTCTGTAGAGCAGTGCTTACAACTGGAACTGAGCAGATTTGGCTAGAAGGGGTTGCAGATGAAATAGTGACCGGACCATCCTGGTCCTCAGTGGAGTATGCCGCCTTGCTTCCAGGTACCTGCTGAACGTCCTAAGGCCAGGCAGAGGCAGAAGCCCATCAGCAGTCGCTACCGATTAGTCTCTCTCCTGTCAAAACAGCCTGGGGGAAGGCTAGAAAGAGCAAACCTAATGTGTGCTGGTGCTATAGTAATGAACCAAGGCACAATAATAAATAATCAAGCTCGTGATGTATCGAGGCATTGGCAGACTTGAGTTTACTATTTGCTTGTCTAGGGCTATCTTGCATTTTGCGGATGATTAGAAAAAAAGTGTAATGGATGGGAGGGCTCAGACCCTTCCTTTTTTTAACCAAAGTTAGATACAAATCAAGCACGGAGTCTATTCAATGTATTATTTTTTAAAAATTACTAAAACATAAGGAACAAAGACTATGAAAGCCTCTGATGACCTTGGAGAGGTACAAGATGTGTACAACCCACTATCAGGAACGTGTTTCTGTTGAGGGTGATGGTTTAAAACCACAGTCGTGTTCTTGAAGAACAGAGTTATGAGCCTAGCTGGAGTATAAAAGGTAATGAAAGCTTAGGAGGAATGCCACATGGAAGGTATAAGTGAAGTGATTTGGTATGAACTATGAAAAATAAGTCTGAATTATTAATGAAGCTTTAACTTTGTTGGGTTCCCATTCCTGTTAAAACAACTAATTGAAGGACACTGTAGCTGTTCAGGGAAACAGAAGTCTGATCATGAACAAAAGAATCTTTGTTATTACTCATATATATGTAAAAAAACTGAGATGTAGGCAAAGAAGAAAAATATATCAGACCCGTGTCTCATATATTGCATTTATTGAAACCTCATCTCCACGGGTACAACAAACAGCTCCATCTTTCAAGTGAAATATGCTCCTGTGCCTGCGCGGCTGATTGGTATTCATCAAACAGCCAGGGAATGTAGCTCCTGTACAGAAAAGTGCACCCTGGCTCCTTAGATCATCTCAGACAACTGTTGGGCTGAGCTAAGTCTTTAAATTCATGTTTGCTTTGGAGTTTCCGTTTTATGGGTGCCACTGGACACCCAGAATGGAGTCGCAGTCTTAACAGCTCGTTTGTCTGGAGTTGGGGGTATGATCACGCACTGTGCGGCCAAGAGGGCGCTCTGAGTTCTGTGCTCTTACTGTACGATTACGCAGTGAAGTGACATGATGCTTGTCAGGAATTTATGAAAATATCATTCCACCTTCTCTAGCTAAAGCCATACTGTCTGTCTCTTTTTGGGGAAAGGGGGGGGCTTTTGGCTCTATGCTGAAATGGACTTTTTCTTTCTTGTTTTCCTTTTTTCTGGTACCAGATTGCACTATGCTTTAAAAATAATCTTTCGAAGGAGCATATGAAAGGAAAAGAGATGAGAATTCTGTGAGGAACAGTGCTTATTGCTATTCAGAATTACAATGAGGAAACGTTTCCGATGCAGCTAATGACATATAGCAAAGAAAAAAGCCAATGTCTCCCCCTTACCAAAACCTTTGAACACAGACAAGCCCCTTCTAATTTACAAGCGCTTTTGTCAGAAAATCGTGTGTTTTAGGAAAGGTCACTGTCTGAACTTCAGAAGTCGTGGTTAATCCATGGTTATAAGCGACATCCAACAGTTTTCTCTATACCCTGAGGTACCGGAATCACTAAGGGAGGGGAAGGGGGACCGGTGAGACAGACGAGCAGCTCTTTCTTTTTACATCAAGCGTTCCTGGATGTGCTTCCTCTGAGTTGTCACAACCAATAACCCTGAAGCCTCAGCTCCTGTGAACAGCCCTGCACGGTCCTTCATGTCCTAGAAAGCGTTCGGAGCCTCTCAGGGCCGAACCTCTTGGCAAGGTGTTAATGGCTGAGGCGACGAAGCCGCGGCGGCTCGGGGGCAGCGAGGCCGTTGTGCTCAGGGGCTGCTGGGTGTCAGTAACGCGGGCGCTGCTTTTTGACTGGTGGATTTTCGGCTAATTCTCGGCTCTGAAGGATCAGAAAAATGGCAGGCAATATACAAAACTGGTTAATTGCCAGGGTACAGGCTGTAACTTCGTGTAATCTAATGCTCTCCAGGGGCTGGGTTTGAATGAAATGAGAACTGATGACTCATGTCTTCATCTCAAACTCTGAATGAACCTAAGCATGAAATTAAAACATGAGTAGCTTTTTCCCCTAGTTTAATTATTTCCACATTTCTCTGTAAACCCCGATTCCTACCCAAGCTGGAAGTGGAGATTCTCTTAGCATCGCAAAAACTGTGCTCCCAATCCAGCTGGAAGCAGAAAATTCATAAAACTTGGTAAGAAAGTATTTTCTCAGGAGAATTCTGCTGCATTTATGTAGGCGCCAGTGTCCTTTTTCCTCTTCCATATGTAATTCCATTGTCCTAAGCGTTTAATCCTAGAAGTGCCAAAAAGTTGATTTTTAAAAGGACCGGGTCATTCACTGCCCTTGCTCTTAACAAATAAAGCAAATATATTTATTTAAATGCAGTATGCATGGCGTGACAGCGGAAATGCAGATGGAGGGACCTCGAGCAGTGCATACATGGGACGGCATGCTTAATTGTGCGTTTCAGAACAAAGAGCTCACATCATAACCGTGCTGAATAACTTCATCTTGTAATGAGCCTAAGCTAATTCTGAGGGCTGACTGAAAAGGATGAGTAGTTGAAATCTAAGCTTTTTAGACATGGCTGGATTTCAATGGGTTTGAAATCTCCATCTTCATGGTACAATGAGTTTGTCACTGGGTTGAGTTCAAAAAAAAAAAAAAAAAAAAAAAAAAAAAAAAGCTATTCCAGACCGCTGCAAATTACTGTTGCTTTGAAAAGGGAACAGCCCCAATGAGCCAGTCTTCAGAAAGGCAGGATGAAAACTCCAGGCATTGAGGAAATTTTTGGAAGTGTTTCTTGTGATCTGTGGTAGGAGTACACTATATTTTGCACAGAAATAGGTCTGTCTAATAAAAGAGTGACATCTTTCGTAGTAGGTTACCAAAAATGTAATGTCATTTTGAATTTGATTTATGAAAGCAATAAAATGTTGTATTAGGGATATTTTATCATTTCAAATCATGAATGTAATGCATCAATGCCAACATAGAATGGATTTATCGTAATATTTTTTGCAATGTTCTGTTGGAAAGTACGTGATTTAGCTCCTGACATACCACAGAAAGGTTCAGACAGCAGGAGGCTGCAGTAGATTTTGTATCAAATCTTCAATAAAGAAAAGAAATTCTTAAACTAACTACAGCTTGTTTAGCCTGGGTGCTATTCTGTTTACCTGGAAGTCTACTGAAGGTCGTCTTGATTACGTCTGTCACTTTGCTGGTCAAATTACGCTTTCCAAATTTTCTGCTCCACTTTGAGGTTCTTTTTGTGTTGTAAAACACTGATGAGGTCTAGTCAAAAATGCTTCCTTACTGTTTTCTGTTGATATTTTGAACGTTTAATTAATTGATTTCAATGGGTTTTGCAAACCTGCTGGAGACTGACAGCTTATGATTATCAGTGATTTTGTAGTTAAAATGGATAAAGGTAGCTATTAAACCCACGTGGTTTATTGTGCTTGATATTATTAGAAGCTGATCAGGATTTGCCCATCATTTTTAATAATGTAGTGCTGCAAAAATCTCCAATCCCATCTCAAGAGTTAGTCAAGCAATATTTCTTCTGATTTTGTCGACTGTGTTTTCTTGATGAGTTTTGATTAAGGAACTTGGGGATTAACTTCAGTGATTGCAAGTGTGGAAGTATTACAGAAGTACTGTCTGCTTTTCTGGCCTCCTCCCTCTTATACCTTGATAGGGTATGCATGTGTTAATACTGCAGCTGTGATCTATCTTTTGTAATTATTTGGAATTAAATGAAGTTTGCTGTGAATGGATGCCATCCATGCAATTACTGAGTACGGTGAAATCTGCTTCAGAGGATAATTAGACTAAAAGCACAGTTTTACTGTCTGCCCGTTTTTTTTCCTGCTGTTCTTGACTTCTTTCCTTCCCTTGCTATAATGCTCAGAGTCTGAACATCTTGCTGTCCTAAGTTCCTACCTCCACTGTGTCCTGGATAGAGATTTAGTTGTGTCTAAGGACATTGTCAGTGAGTATTAGTGGCTAATTGACAACTCATGCCTTTCTCCTCACGCTTCATGTTGCCCCTTCCATTATGGGTATGCTGCAGGGATGCAGCCACATCCTCTCTAGGCTCTCCTTTCATCCCAGAATTACCCTGCCCATAGTGTTTTTCTGTCCAGCTTGTGATTTTTTTGCCTGCACTCCTCTACTGTACTGTAAGCTTTATATAAGAACCTTTTTCTCTGCAATTTCTAACATGCAGGGTAGTTCCTTTCCATTGAAACACCTTCCTGACGCTGCTTTTGATTCCAAATCTCATTTGAAAATCTCTGTTATTACCTGTTTCATTTCCTTTTTTTTTTTTCTTTCTCCCTCTCACCCTCTTTTGCTACTATTATGCTGACTTTGTAACTCTATTATTTAAGCGTGAAGAGCATTTTAGGTAGAATTTTATGAAAGACGTTCCTTGACATGCCTATAAAAAAATGCAACTTCCAAACAAGATTTGTAATCTTTGTTACGCCGTATCATATACACTGCATCTAGATTTAAATTAAGACTATGAACATCAAAATGAACACAAGCCAGAAAGTGCCGGAGGGAAAGAATGGAAATCCAGCATTGAGAGGAAAGTGTGAAGTTTATAATGAGAGCAAAACTTTATCCCTGTGAAGATATTTGTTATTCCTCCTCTGGCTTTGCCCAATTTAATAAAATCTTGGAGAACTTTCAACTCTGCACAACTCCTGAGTTTTAATGAAAACTGATGAAAGAGATTAGAGATCTATGTGCTTGTAATCTCTTTCATAAAGTAAATAGTTTTCTACACATCAGAAACTGCTCCTGCATAAAAATGCCTATGAAAGGCAATTTTTAAAGAAATCCCCATAATGTTTATTCCTGTTTTATTGGATGTGAAACTGCTAAATCTAATACTCTCTGGATGTTCTTGGATTCATGTTTACACTGAGAAACGGAGATTGTTAAGGCATCTATCTTCATTTTCTGACTGCCGTTGACTTGCTGTGGGCAAGTCACTGTCATGTCCCCCTGCTACGAGAGCAGCATTACCGCTGCTGTGCCATGCAGTTGGCGTCTCGGTAGCACTGAGATAGTACTCAGCTGTCACACAGCGCGCTGCAGCCAGGGATGCTCAGGTCTGTGAAGCACTTTGAGCTCCGCAGATTGCAAATGAGTCCGTGGTACAAAGCTACTGGTGTCTCTTCTGCAAATACTTGCTGGTTTGAAGAGGACAGGGAAGTCAGACTGTGGTGTAGTCAGTGGTAAATGCGTATAAATGTACTTTCCCCACTTGTAGCTTGGCAAAAAATGTGTTTGTTTGGTCCTCGCTGCCCCATCGGCGGTGCTTAGCGATGCCCCTGGGAAGAGCCCTGGCCCCGTGCGCTGCCTGCCCGTGCAGTCCTGCCCGTTCCTGCTGAAACTTCCCTGCTGCACCCCGGGCTCCCCAGAGTCCCCAGACACCTCGCTCCCTTCCTATCCTTGAGGCCGTGAAACTCCAGGGCCACCCCTCTTTGCTGTGAGCTGCAGAGCAGCCCCGGCTACCCCTGTGCAGCGAGTCCCTGTGACCTCGTGCACGTTGCGGCCACCTGCAGCAAGGCTTTGCCTTAGCTGGTGTACAGCAAATCGGGACACGTGTGCTGAAAAACACCGGAGACACTGCTGCTGTGGCAGCCTGGGCTTAGGAATGGGCCATACGCGGCATTTCCAGCCTCCCTGTTTCCAGTTCTGTTACTTCTGACAGCTCCAACATCCCAAAGGGCAGCCGCAATGTGAAGGTGGCTGTTTATTTACAGTTTCCCAATATGTACAACGAATTTCTGTCTTTTGTGAAATCTTATTGTGGTTGTAGGCTTAAAAACATATATTGAGTCAACTGATGTTGGTGTAGACTGAGCTCCTGAGATGTCTCCGTGAGGTACTGCTCTGTACGGGCATTCAAACTTGGCTATTTGTGGAGGGCTTCCTCAGCACGTGAAGGTTACTGCACAGAGGCAAGGTTTCATCAGGAAACGTGACCTCCCAGATGAACCACCTCCAGTGATGTCTCCCTGCTCATTGCTCCTGTCTGTACCCAAAGCCCCCAGAAGGCTGGAGGTGAGTTCCCATCTCTGTTGGAGTCAGTGGGAGTTCTGTCTTCAACTTCTTCTTTTGGGGAGAAGGACGCTTAGCTGTTGTAGTAATGACAAAATACGTCAGAGGCCCTGTTTCACCTCCTTCGGTGTCTAAGAAGGGTGTATGTATCCTCACGAGCGCAGTGACTCCTGGAACAAGATGTTGCTCAGAGAGAGGATGGCAGGCTGGAACCTTATATCATTCTACACTGTCCGATATCGGTGCTCATGGCTGGCCATCAAGTTTAATTGAAAGCACTTGGCACACTCCTAAATAAAATATTAAAGCTTAAGGCTGAGAGGCAGAAGCACATAAGTGATGTATGAAAATGTTGATTGCCAATTTCCATGTTCCAGGTGTGATTCATGGGGATGCTGCCTGCGAAGCATTTATATCCAACCGTAACAAACATAAACAGAATGACACAGTTTATTAAGCCAGAGGCAAATGTAAATGATGAAAGGCTGCTGTGTAAAACCACATTAAACATGTCCTATTACATGATGTAAAACCACATTTTGTAGCTGCTTAAACATAAGGCTCCTTTCATTCCTTTAATTCCTTGGTGATTTAAATGTCTGTATTTTATGAGATAGGAAAATAGTAAAATATAAATTGCAGTTGTGCATGCTAATGTTCTGTTATCAATATAAAAATAAGAGATAAAATGTCACTAGGAGGGATGTAGATCTCTAAATATCTATTGTCTGTAAGGGAGAACCATTTTGCCCCCAGAGCCGAACGAGGAGGACTAACCCACACCTTCCTGCTTGCAGACGGCAATCACACACACAGGCTGCTCGGGACTGAGGCACCAATACGGAAAGAGAGGGTAAAACTGCACCAGCAGAAGGCTGGGACACTGGATGACCAAAAATACACTCTAAAACGAAACCCTTACCTAGTGCCTTGCAGCTTTTTGTATTCTGAGGTAGTTCCATTGCTTCCAGTAAGAGGAAAGGAGGCTGTCACCAAGTACCACTTCAGCCGACAAGAAAGACTCTGCAGTTGTTCTCGAAGTGCACTAGAGATATCATTGAACCCCTGCAGAAGCACGTAGTTTCAGGTACGTGAACTATTAATCACCCGTCCTGGGCACAGCTATGGTTTTCTGGGGTGGAGCGGACAGCCCAGCAGAGTTCACCGTGTGGGATCAGTGTTCAAGGTTTGCTTTCTAGGCGCTCTTGCTGTTGGAAGTCCTCAGACCTGTTTTGACGTGCGCCAACTCACAATTTCTTGTTGGACACATGCGATACCAAGTGCACAGCGTGAACTTGTGCTGTTCTCTGTGGGCTGCCATGTTGGTCCTACCTGAAAATTTAATGCCATAAACACAGAAATGTGAGAAATGTTCAGAGTGCCTTGGATTTTAGCAGAATAATTTCACTCCTCCGGCATTTAAGGGTTATTGAAAATCTTTTGCAGAGAGGATTCATCTTTCCTGATACAAGGGAATGTAAATGCATTTAACAATTCACTGAGCTTCCACTGATGTTGTGTGAAGGGCATGCATTAGCTTTGTTCCACAAACCTTGCTTTCCTAAAGAAATGGTTTTTTCCAGTTTATCGAGATCTGACAATTGGGGACAGATTTGTTTCAAAATTTAACGTATGGTTCTAAATGCAGAAATGATCCTTGTCATGTGCATAGTCCACTGCCAGGCACCCGCTATATGTGCCCATGGCCCTGGCTCAGGTGGGACTGATGGGCTCATCCATGCAAGGGAGTGGGGGGTGGTTTGACTTTCTCTACCGCCTTGCTCTCTTCTTGTAGGCAGCTGTAGAAAGCAGAAGAGTCTTGTGCCATTACCTTGTTACTTTTCTTTTTTCATGCAATTGCAGTTATTACAAGGTGCAGAGGAAGAGAAACCTCTGAAAGCATCAAGGAAGCGTTTAGTAGGTGGGTTTGTTCTGACTTGCTGTTTAAAAATGGAGTTGGGAAGGAAATTGATTTCCTGTCCCGAAAACATATTTTCACCATGGTATAAAAAAATGTTTGAGCTGTGCTGTAGGACGAGGCTGAAAGCTTTTCAAAACTCTGATGGAGACCTACCTGCTTGGCAAAAGGCAGCTTCCCAGAGCGTAGGGCATGCATTTAGGCTGATCCAGAGAGAAAAGGAATCTAGATTGGGGTTCTGGGCACCCCTGGCCAGCAGAGCAAACATTTCTCACTCCTGGGTTTCTCTGAAAGTCCTCCCAGGGTCTAAAATGTTTCCAGATGAAGCGTTTTTCAAAATTGATACATTACTCTGTTTTTTGAGAAATCTGTATTTTCTGAGGGTTTTTTTTCTCTTCCAGATAGGCTGAAGACAATCAAATTCTGTTGTCAAGCCACAGAGGAGAAAGACTCATTTTGAAGAAAGATATATTACTTCTGCAGTGAAAAGTATTCCCATTTATTCTACAGTATTTATTGTACTCTCGTATCCCCGTTCTTGTTAGTGGAGACCATCAGCCAGTTTCAGTGATAAACTACTGATTTCAAAACAGCACAGCACAGGCAGCATAAAACATAATTCAGAGCACCAATTAAAAATATTTACAGTACTATATTTCCTATACAAATTTTAAACATAGCTTTTTCATCTTTTTAGAATTCTGTTTTGCATAAAATTGATTACAATTTGCAGTTCACAAACATGGGGAATAGCAATGTTGTCTAGAACGTGACAGAAGGGATTTGGAGGCAGTGCAGGTCACCACTAAGCACTTGCCCAAATCTGTTCTTACCCCACTCTCTTATTTTTCAAGCATTTGGCCTCTTTCTGTAAGTAAACGCTGTCAGATGCGGTGGGAAAGACCTGTCCCACCAAGCGATGCACTTGTGGATTACCGGGTTCTCGCTTGATTTCTTCACGCATGAGAAAACATTAGCTAGGGTTCAGGGGTGGCAAAGGGGTGAATGAAGGGGAACAGGGGGCACCCATCTCTCCCTTTTGTGGGGAGCCCTACTGGGCCTCGTGACAAAATGGCTTTCAAAGAGAGTTGTCTCAGAAACGGAAGAATTAAGTGTATCACAGACAGAGGTGCTACAGCCTTAGAGAAGACCACCACATTCGTGGTACTTGCAGCTCTTGGTTTTAAGCCAAGGCTATTTTCTCAATGATTAATAGAGAAGAGTCTTTTCTCTCGGGCTTCCTCGCCTCTGACTGCTAAGGAGAAGGTATTCTCAGCCACTCGGGAGCCCTGACCCCAGCAGAAAGGTTTAGGACAAAGCCAGTCAATGAGATTTCAGATTCACACCCCTTTGCATTTTGAGAGTTCTTCTTTAAGATTTCGGTCTAAAATGTCAGAAGTGTTTCCAAGAACAGCTGACCTGAAGAGGCTTTCATAACCTTGGGTGATACAAATCATAGCAGGAATTTCCTAGGATTTTTAGCAACAGCTAAACGAACCTAATGACAAAGCGCTTCTTACAGCATTTTGGCTACATCTAGATCAGACTTCGGAAATAAACTTCCTGTCGCTTCAATCCCCTTACATTTTATGGTTGTAAATCCTTTTTAGGTCCTTTTAAGGGCAAGTGGTCTTCCTCTCAGAAGTAACTGCGCTTTAACACAGTGTAAAGCACAGGCTTACACTTGTCCTTTCATAAGTTGGTCCTTCTCACCACGGGCGTCGCACACACGGGTATATCATTCATGGTGGTGCAGCACCTCTCCTGGCACCTGCCTCGCTTGGCTTTGTGGGACCGGGGAGCATCTCGGAGGAGAGGCAGTGATACCAGCTGTAGGAGACTTTTGCTGCCTCTGTGACTTCTTTGCTATCTTTGCCCACAAGACGTAATGAAGGGTCCAGGAGATGTTACGTTTGGAGAAATTTTCAGAAGCTGATTTTGCTCGGCTTCTTTTTCAGTGAGTATTTTTATGCACCTCCCATTATAGTCATTAGACTTGTGTGGCTGTTCAACCCCTACATGCTCCACATTTGTGTTTTCCTCCTACCTTTTTAAAAATAGATATTTCAGCGTTCTGCAGCATCACATTTGTTGCTGTGGAGACGATTGTGATGTTGCCAATGGAGATATGACTTCACTGACAACCTCTGAAGAAGGACAGAAACACAAAGACACAGTGTGGCTTTATTTCTCTCCTGCTGCCCATTTCAGATAACCCTGTTCTGCCGTTCCCTCTTCCCTGTGCTTCTGTGTGCTGCGTCCTGAACTTCAACTGACGCACAAATCTCTCTTCTTTCTTAACCTGGGCTATATTTTGGCATAAATATACACACGTAGCGGATGCAAATTGCCTATAATTAGAGGTAGGACACAGCACTGGTGTAATGATTTGCAACGCTCCCAGTCTCAGCTGCGCTGCCGTCTCTGCCTACCAACATCCTTTGGGCTGTAATTCTGTAGGAAGAATCCACTGAAAGTACATGCACAGAGAAATTGTCTAATATTCACGGAAAATGAAAGTCATTTCCTAGTTCTTTGCGTGGGCAATCCCAAAGAGAAGTGACAGGTTGGAGGGAGGGAAGGAAAAAGAGACGGGCAGAGTGACAAGCCATTATTGCTCACGCTGCTTATGCTGAATGTCTGGCAAAAATATAAACGTCGTTCCCCACCCTGCTGCTACCCCATGGTGTTTCTAAAGAAAATTGGTGGGCTTGTGAGAACAGCTTGACTTGAAAGATGAAAGAACGCCAGGAGAGAGCAGTACTTGGATCTGCAGGGTGCAGGTAGGGTATGGGTAGGGCCATGTGGGATCTTCTGCAGGAGGCCAGGGACAGGCTCCCTCCCGTGGTGGAAAGAGTTGTTTCAGTGATGCTCTAACAGTGCCGTGGTCAATGTCAAATTAAAGTTCTCCGAAAAGGAAAACTCCAGCTCCACTGAGTAGTCCAGAACCTGTATAACCATCCATGTAGTTTTTAATTGTACAAAGTTTTGTAGAAAATTCCCAAACTCAAGCAAATGAGTTGTATTTGCCACTGGGGAAAATTAGTGCATTAGAAATATAGCGGTATTTCTTCCTGGCAGTTTGAGAGTCCGCATCAGAAGTGGTTTGTGCTGTGATGGTAATTGGGTTTCAGCTGATTGCAGCAAAACTACGAATCAGCTGCAGCCCATTTTTAATAATGAAGACCTGAAACATAATCAGAAATATATTCACAGCACTACAGCTTTCAGCGATTATGTGCAGCAACTGCTGCTTGCAGCCTCTCTTTGGACTCACATTCTCTCTTTTGCCTTTTTTTTTAGCTTAAGCATTAGAAACAAATCTAATATTTAGAGCAGTTGATTTGGCATGAGATGGAACAGAATGCAAGAATTAATACTGCTCTTTTCTGTGCTCCAGTGCAGTCTTATTTCTGACGCCATGTTGGAGGAGAACTTCCCACCCCAGGCCAAAGTAATCAGCGGGCATCACCAGTAGCGCAGAATTGGGCAAGGCATGATGTGCTCTTGAAATCACTTGTGAAAATGGTACAGTAACCTTGAGTGCTCATAATGGAAAACTGTATTTTACCTCTCCTGAATAAAGGAAGCTATAGCGTAGTATTAACAGAAGGATAAGTTACTATGGTGATGGAGGCCATATAAACAGATGGAAAGAAATATATGTATAGGTATGATCTGACAAGAAGACTGTGACCTGTTTCCATGGGACTTTATAGAGCAATGGTGTGCGTTCATGTTGATACTTTATGGAAGTTAGAAGTGGTAGAATCATAGAATGGTTTAGCTTGAAGGGACCTTAAAGATCATCTAGTTCCAACCCCCTTGCCGTGGGCAAGGACACCTCCTACTAGACCAGGTTTCTCAAAGCCTCATCCAACTTGGCCTTGAACACCTCCAGGGATGGGGCCTCCACAGCTTCTCTGGGCAACCTGTGCCAGTGTCTCACTACCCTCACTATCCAGAATGTCTTCCTGAGATCTAATCTAGATCTACCCTCTTCTAGTTTGAAGCCATATATACGAGAGACTTTATTTTCTATCAGAAAAAACACTGCAATGACTTCGTGTGGTGGAGCAGCACCTACTGAATCTCAAATTTCTCCCATACTTGCTGCAGGCCTTTCACCCCCTCACCTCCAGTCCTGAGGGCTGTGGTTATAGTATTAACAATTCCCCCATCCTTTCTTTGTCTTCTGCCTGTAGACACTGGGCTTTGCGCAGGTCAGCTCAGCTTAGTAAGGTTCTTCCCTCTGCAACTTTCTTCCTGAGTTATTGCAGGCAAAGCTCCAAAACCGATAAATTTCTGGCCTCTGTCCTTCTTGGTTCCTGCTATTTCTTTTGTTTTGACTCCGCCATACCTTGTTCTTCTGCTTGGGATGCAAAGTTGTCTCAACTGTAAGCCAAAATGTAATGCCAAAGCCCTGCATCAAACCATGTCCTGGGCTGCAGCTGGGTTTGTAACCGCAGCTTTGTGGACTCTCAGGGGCTCTGGGCATAGCTTACTTAGCAGACCAAATAAATGCCATGAAAATAGAAGGGGAGGGAGGATATTTTTTATCCCAAAAAATGCAACCTTGAATGTTTATGGTTTGCTGGTTTTCCGCCCTGCCCCTCCTTGTTTGCATGCTTAGGTTTGAAGGTAGACAAACTTTTTTTTTTTTTTTTTTTTGGAGGGGCGGGAAGTATTCAGTTGTTTCCCCTGCTTTCTCCACTTCTCCCTTCCCCCAGGTCACTGGATTGTTTTCAGCTAACCCTCAGGATTGTTTTGCTTTTCTCCTCCCACATCCCCACCTGTAGGCTAAGGTAGCTTGGCCAGTTGGACTCTTTATGTCCCTTATCTTTATCTGTAAAATGCCACAGTGAGTTACAGGAAGGATTTAGGCAGCACTGATGGTAATGTGATGATTACTTAGATTAATTTTAAAGCCTTTTTGGCTTTCAGAGTTTTGCTCATGACTCATGTCTGTTCACAAGATATGATTATGGAAGTTTTTAGAGCAATGGCATGTGTGCAGCTTTGGAAAGCCTCTTGTGTTGATTTAAAGGAGACCTCTCAAATGGGAAGGTAAAAGTTGTCAAGCCTCAGATGAGACATCAGGGCTTGATTTTTCTACCAGCTGGTATTTGTTTGTCTGCATCTGCCATTCCTCGGAAAAAGCTACTGGCAGTGAGAGCTGTGCTGCGCCGTCGTGATACATGCAGGGGAATCTGCTCCCTGTGTTGGTTCTGCGGTGCTGAGAAGGTGGAAAACTTGCTTTTGTCAATAAAATAAAAAGATATGACTCAAAAAAACAAGACAGGAGCTGAGTAAGGCTGTTCTGCTCTACCACTGTCAGAGCAAGACTTAAAGTGGGCTGTGAAAGAGCAGTGAGCGACTGCCACGCGTTCGCAGCACCCTTGCACCCCAGTCCTCTGCCACTCACCCTACTTGCCTGCTTGGTTTTCCACAGCTCTCCATGGAAAAAACAACCACTTTTCCAAAAAGTGGATGTTTGAAAGGGGACATATCAGCTCCCACAGTGGCTGAACTCCAGCTCTTCTGATCCATGTCCAACACACCATTTAAGGGCATATATTTATCTATGCATATAATCCACGTTTTATTTCCCCTTTCAGAGTTTTTTATTCTCTCAGAAATGCTCCTCGTGAGCTGTGCAACTAGCATTTTATTTGTGTCCTTCAGCCTCACTGAAGGTACCTTCTGCCTTAGCTGGGTAGCTGGTGGCAGCAGCTATCTTTCTACTCTCACCCAGCTATTCCAGGATTGCCAGCAGAGCGTGATTTTCACATCTTGCTTCCTGCCAGTGTCCTGAGAGACGCACTATTTGCACCCAGTTTCACGCAAGACTCCCGAATGCCAGATGGGTTCTCACCAGCCCAGTGCTGAACCTTGGCAAACTGTTCCATGAGCCCAAGGTAAGACTTTGATTTAAGACAGGAGACAGCACCAGGCATTCAGCTTTCTTTTTCAATAGTACAGAGCCTGATTTGATAAAAGGTGTTTATTCAGTTGTGCATGCAGCTGGTGTGATTATGTACACGGAGTGGTCAACAGTTGGTGTTTTGGCTACCTGGTAGCTGCTTTGGCCTGAGCCAATTAACTGATTTATTCCTGCAGCGGCAGTCATTGGGCATATGAATCAGATGCATATTTGCATTTCCTAAATTTAGCATATGCATCTATGTATCCAGTCTGTGTGCACAGTTTGGGCATGTTTTCATTTGCATTTTATCACATTTAACTGAGGAGGTTTAGATCATTTTGAGTTGAGCAGGACCTCTAGTGGACCACTATGTCAAAACACTGGTATTTCCATACCCTTCAACCCTCCTTGGAGGGCTTGCTTGCAAGGGAAGACTTCTCCAGTTATGCAAATGTTAAACAAGACCACGAAAATATCCCTGTTACATGGAGGTTTGCACATCAGGTACCCTCGTGGAAGGCTACTCTGGTGTAATCATATCAGCTTGAATTCACAAACCAACTTAACTCATAGTTTCCCCTGTAAGTAGCCTGTAAATAATAAAATACTGTGTTTCCAAAATATCTATCAGTAGTTTGTTCCCATATCTTCCATTAAATGTACCTACTCAATATTAAACAGAGCATATACTATATAGCCATCAAGCGTCCTCCCATGGAGTCATCCCTGTATGGTGAGAGGACTGGCTGAATGCAGTGCTGTACCTGGACTGATGAACCCTGCCGCGTGCACATCGCTTTTTCTTGCCATACTATTTTGGTGTTTCCATCCCTGCTCAGGTCCCAGGGCCATAACCCCACTGTTCATTGCTGCACTCCCGTGCCATGGAGCAGAATTTGGCCTTTGTGTTGTAAGCACAACGGATTTACAGGAGAAAAGCTGAACAGGGTGCGAGCAATCAAATCCTGGAGGTCTTATCTCATGTTTCCATTTTTACGAAGTTTTTCCTCAGGATCTGATTTCATTTGCAATCCTAAGAGAAAACTCATAGGGGTCTGGGTTGCTTTTGAGGAAATTAATACCCAATTTCATCTACGTTCACTGCTGTGAAAGCTTCTCAAGCAGAGGCAGAATGAACGGCAATGTTTGGGTTCATCAGGAATTTACTCCACTAAAATGAAAGCTAGCCTTTGGGGTTTAGTTCCAAATTGCAGCAAAGCCAGTTATGTTATCGGTCTTGGCTGTTGATGCTTGTTGTGTTCCTCTGTTTTATTCCCTGATGGAAGGAACTAAGGAGCGGTAGGGTGTTGGGCACACATCTAGGAGGTTGGGAAGCATCACTCTATCCTACTACTGAGGCATTAGACCTTACAGAAGATGCTAATGAAGCTTGAAATCAGATTTGCATTGCAAATGATAAAATTTGTTCTGCCTTTATACAGAATTAATTTGAACTGTGTGTTGTTTTGTTCCGGTTGTGAAGCTGAATAATGCTGCTGCTTTAGGTGGCTCAGCGCTATAAAGATCTTATTCATAAACAAGGCAGGGTAAATTAAAAATGTGCTATGTTGGACAGATCATCTGTTCAACTTTCTGACATTTGTTTTTCAGCCATCTTCAAATTATCAAGCAACAGGGGAGCCCTGTTCTCCCTTGAAGTCTGAAGTATTGACGCTGATTTGTTCAGTTACAGACAGATTTTTAATTACAACTACTTTAGATGATTACCTAAAGGGTTAAACCACCTCCTGAAGCAGTTTCATTAGCTCTTTTGAGTAAACAGAACACAGGAAAGTGTGAGTTTATTTAGTAACTGATTAACGACAAGGGAAGTGGCAGGCCTTAGAAGAAACGAGCGTAGCATTCGTAGCAACCCCTACCAGGACTGCCTGGTTGCCTCGGCCACCTCGGCAAGAGTTTTTGAAGACCTTTGTGTCACGACAGCAGGCAGCCAGGCCTATATTTAGGTAGTCCAGTGTGAAGAAGAGAGTCCATCCGCATCCAGTGACCTTGTTACAAGAGTCTGTCTGACCGATAACTGCACAACGTCCCCGTGACCTCGCTGAGCCTACGAATCTAAGAGCCAAGCGTTTATGCGTCAGAGAGCCCCAAGATGTGTGTGCGGGTATATCCGAGAGCTGGGAGACCGCAGCATCTCTCGGGGGGCCCCACACTGGGTGGTTAATGAGGTCATGAGCAAATAGGTACTTTCACCTTGGCAGCTATGTCCATGGGTTTCCTTGCATGGCCGAGGACTGGGATCACTGCGCCGTCCCCGTGTCAGCAGCATCACCTTGCTGGGGATTTCAGGCTGTAGCCCCCCGCGAGGGCTGCGCGCAGCTCGCGAACCCCGGGCGGCGTATCACGGCTCTGCTACCTTCATGTCCCCCATCCAGGTTTAGTCCAGTTCGTTTGAAGGGAGGGCTGCTGTAATTAGAATGTAATTTCTTTGTAGGTGAGTCCAGAGGCGGGGAGAGCCCTGCAAACTGCCCCCTAAGCACTCCTTCCCCTGTGTGGCGGGATGCGGATATTGCGAGACAGAAGCATTTGAGTAGGTTTTTCCTCGTGCAGTGCACAGACAAAGAAGCTCCTTTCTGGTTCTTCTCAAAGATCGTAACCTCATGAGACATATCGTTCTAGGCTAAGGATGATTTTTGTGTTGTTTCACCTTATGTTGCTGAAAAGGTAGCAAGTCTGGGAAACGCAACTGCTCTTTTGCATAGTGAAATCTTAGGCGAATGTGGGTGAAAAGACAGGTTGGAAACCCAGGATCAAATCCCGATCCCTTTGCTTTTTTTTCAGAATCTATTTGAAATCTGAATATCCTATTTTCTGGCCCTTTAGTGTTTATGCATCTGGATGCAGTATTTGTGCAGCAGTGATGAAATCTGTAGCTGAAGTCCTTTATGGGTAGTTTACTGCCCAAACAGCAGTGGCAAGCGTAAGTGGCCTGGGCAGAAGAAGACAGCAAAACAGACTTGGTGCTTGAGGAGCCTTCTGAATCACTGAGAGGTGATTCTCCCCAGCGGTAGATTTAGGAGGCACACTTTAATCAGGATTCGTTGCCTCT
Source organism: Burhinus oedicnemus (assembly GCA_008921705.1). NCBI lineage: Eukaryota > Metazoa > Chordata > Aves > Charadriiformes > Burhinidae > Burhinus > Burhinus oedicnemus. Next base: position 1,560,142 of record VFFE01007100.1, on the reverse strand, counting down.
GACGTTGTTTTATGCAGACTAGGTATCTCCTAGTTTTGTGTCCTTTGATCAAAGCCAGATGAGCTGCAGAAGGACAAGTCCTAAATAGCTTATTACTGGGTTGGGTCTAGTTCTGAGGTTTATGGGCTTTGCATGTTTCCCTAGCCAATTAGTGCAGGTAATTGTGAATCACTGTCCTGGTTTAGTCTCAGCTGGCAACAAAGAACCACCCGGCCGTTCACTCACCCCCCCTCTTCCCCGCCAGTGGCAGGAGGCGGGGAGAATGGGAAGAAAAAGGCAAAACTCATGGGTTGAGATAGAGGCAGTTTAACAGAACAGCACAGGAAAGAGGAAACCAACAATACTGATAAAGGAATATACAAAACACGATTAATGTACAACCACTCACCGGCTGGAACCCACAGCCCAGCCCGCTCCCACGCAGCAATTCCTGCCCCCCACCCCACTGGTTGCCCATCTATATACTGAGCAGGACCTCACAGGACCTCACATTGTATCCCTATCCATTGGGCTAGTTTGGGTCAGCCATCCTGGCTGTGTCCTGTCCCAGCTCCTTGTGAAAATTAACCCTATGCCTGCCGGAACCAGGACAGTCATTTTTTTTGATTCAGCAAAACAGTCAGTTTCAGAGTTGCGATTTGAAAGGTTACTCATGATGATTTAGGAGCCATTTTCCATTTTGACTGTTAACGAATGTAACTAAATGAGGCATATTCTATGAACTTTTGAAAAAGGCGTGTAAGTTTAGATCCTAAAATAGTGACAACTCTACCCACCTTCTGTATCTCGCCTCTTGCGATGCGCTAGGGAGATCTTCTGATAGGAAAAGGTGCAGCTGAAACTCTCTCCACACGAGGATTTACCTGCTGGCAATTGTTCTCACATCTACCAGAAGAGTGGATCCTTAGTCCAGCCAGAAGAAAAACATCTGAGACGGCGCTCACAAGTCATTGTCTGGCCTACGGAGAAGGTTACTTTTCATTTTGCTGTGATCAGAGCTAAGCTGACAATACCAGGCTTCATACGTTAAGCGGGTTATGAGGGTTTTTGCTGAGGTTTTTTTTTTTTGCTTTTAATTGTATTTCTTATATACTTGCTTTCAAGTTAGACCTCTGTGCTGCCTCCAGCCTGACATGAGAAATACCTTAAGGCTTTACTATGATACGGTTGGACAACAGTGTGATACAGTAGCTAAATGTTTGAAAAGAAGTTTTCAAAAGGTTGGAAAGAAAATATATGTTTCATTTATTTACGCAGTAGGTAGACAATATGGAGAGATTCAGATATTGGTAGCCTTCACATTGGATGTCCAGACACCATTTGACAGTTTGCGATAAGGTTTAGTGTACTACAAAGTTTGGAGCAGGCAGGTGTGCGTACTGAGGTCTCTGCTGCACGCACAGAAGAAGGTGGGGGGGTTGTGCAAGGTTTTTTTTGTTTGGTTTTGTTTTTGTTTTTCACACAAAACAAGTTTTACATGTCCTTGAAGAAGGGATCTATTTAAATTTCTCTGTGGTGGATTACAGCTTTTTTTTCTCAATGAAAAACATTAAATAAAAAAACTTAACACAAACTAAAGAATTGCAGCACTCTAAAATGAAGTTACTTTGATTTATTTTCAAAGAAAGTTCATGAGCTTACCTTCTTAAACATTATATTTGCCCAAGGGATCGTCTCACTTATTTTTGTTGTATACTTGCAATAACTTTAGTATTAAATGCTGTTTTATGCTCTTCTCATAATTTCAGATATCTTCATCCATTTGCGCATGTAATAACATATCCTTGGACAGTGACCTTTCTAAACGTGGTGCGTATCTGGCTCGATTGGCATTTCCTGTACTTTCTGAAGAGATTTTTGGATAAGGATATAGTGGTTCAGCTTCATCTGCGTACAGAGACACGTCTTTTTTTGGCTCTCTGCAAACAGAGGCTTCAGAACAGTCACATCTACAAATTATTTAACTTTCAAATGCTCATTAAATCTTTGGCTCCTTCTGCAGGCTGTGCAAGTGCCTCGTAGAAAATTCTGGAAGCAAGGTAGGAGGAGGAACTGGATAAAAATTGTTTTTCCTTCACACCGTTATACCTCGCGACGCATTAGTGTCTGGTCATGCACTGCCCCCCGTCTGAAGTGTCCTGTGCGGTGCCCAGGGAGCGCTGTAGCAGGTAACAGCACCCCATAATTAAGTTCGTACCAAAGCTTGACTAGCAGAAAGGTTGGGCAGCACTAACGAGGAATTCTCATTCAACTTCTTAAGTTTTTTTGCATCAGAGCAGTCTGAAAGGAGGCTGATGCCTCAATGCGCTTGTGTGCCTCACACGGCTAAAGCAAGGAGAATTAGCGCGGTGTCTGATTTAAACCACAATTTTCACCGTCTAAATCTTTTTTTATTCCCGCTGCATAGTTTTAGCAAGAAAAGCAAGTGAAAAATTTCTGTCATAAAAGACTCATCTGCTTTCCATTATACTGACATTTAAGGATTGCACACATTAAAACGCTCCTATGTGCTACAGAGAGCGACAGAAAAAACAGGAGGTTGAAATTTATAACAAATGGGAGATTTTGTAATTCAGCCGCTCTGGGGTGGGCGTGGAACCAGGACTGGGAAATGATAAAGATCTCCCTGCACCTAACCTTCCCATCCATCCCTGTGTCTGCCTGTCAGGGAATTAAATCGCCAGTGCATAGGAAAATATTTTCTCAAAACACCCTTTACCCTCAGTCTTCTTCAGATTAAAAAAAAAGAAAGTATTGATATTTTCAGCCCAAAGTCAGTGTGTTGTACTCCCTGCAGGCGTAACCCTAAAGGCAGTGATTTGATGTGATCTGGTTTATCAGTGGCTTTTGGTCTGTACTGGAATGCAATTGTTGAGAAGCTTTTTCTTTGAATTAGGAAAGCCAATTCCTCCTTTCCTTCTGGGCAGTTTCCAGCCACTGGTATCTCTTGGTTTCTCACAAGTTGAGGAGCTGCATTTTTTGTGAGTGAGATTTCTAAAAATACCGGTTGTTTTATAAGCGAGTGGCAGACAAACAGCTCTGCGCTCCTCTCCATGGCAGAGCTGGGGGGTGTCTCTCTGGGTACAGAAGCACTAGCACGGAGTAAAATGTGGTCTTAAAAACTGACTTCCCTGATATTTTCAGATGACCCCATGAAATCGCAAGTTGAAAACCTTGGTTTATCGTAACATCTCATATCTGTCTTGGCATTTGAACCACATAGTACAAGTCCAGGCCTGAGAGTTTTGATTGCAATCCTGAGTGATTTTCCTCCAGATCTTCTCAAAGTGTCAGGTGATCACAAAACATCCAAAACCTATTTTTAAAAAAAGCTTCTTATGGTCAAAACACAGAGTGTGAAAGCACCAACACTAGGCTTCTGTCTCTTATTTTCCAGCTACCGCTTCTGTATCAAATTTAATCAGTTTACAAGTCAAAAGCAGGGGTTTTTTCCATCTCTGTGACTTGCTGCTCAGCCTGTTTCTCATAGCTCAAGCTGCGTTTGCTCTGGTTCCTACGGCTCCTGCCAGCAGCGAGCCTGGGCTGGGGCTGTGCCTGGCTTGGGGATAGCGCAGCGTGAGAGTGAAGAGGAATGCTGCCTCTCCTACTAGTATATCCCTCGTTTCCAAATAGAGGAAAACCTTAGCTCTTGTTAGTAAACTATAGGTTTCATCTTAAGAGGGAAACTAAAAAGAGATGCCAACAGGTTTTATAGGATTCCGCCTGCACTGTTTTTCCTGACGCTAAGAAATCTTTTGCATCATTCTAGCTTTGCGTCAAAACCTGATCTTTGGTGTTTGGCAGTTACCCAGTCTCAGGTTGTGAAAACAATGTGTTTATTGCTTTGTAGCAAAGAACAAAATACCTAAATACCCACGTTTGAAAGAAAATATTTCAGCTTCTCATAGAAATAAAGCTGTGTAGTTCCAATTCCAGCTCCCATCTACTTTCGAGAGTTGAACATCCCTATCCACGCTAAGGCAGATCGCAGTAACGAAATGAATTGTCTTAGGCTCTCTGAAGAGAGCCGCTCATTGACCCATAAAATTCTACATCTGAAGACTGAGGGGAGCTGATTCACCATCTAAGTAAGTGCAAGTAATGTACGCTATAAAGTAGAAATTAGGCAAAGTTCTGCACAGCAGTACAAAAATATCGAGTCCCAGCCTACATTTCTGTGGGTGAACTTTTGCATCTGCAAATGATGATGCTCCAATTTATCACCCTGTATAAATGACGGGTTCAAACACATACCATTGAATTTACAGCTGTGAAAGCCTTAACAGTGGGTAGCGGGAGGAAGTGGAGGAGGGGAAAGGAAGATGCTCACAGGGAATAAAAGTGAAAGGAATGAACACTTCCACTGAACCACAAATTGTTGGTCCTTTGTGTCTTGCTGATGCATTAACGATCAATACCAGCTTCCTCCTTATAGCGCATATCGCTCTGTGCTGTTGCCTCTTGTTTGCTTGCCCTTTTTCCGAGGCTGCACAACAGGAGCTTCTGACAAGGGCACGGGGAACCAGAATCAAAACTGAGCCGCAGGATGAGTTATGGCAATCTAGAAGAGGGTGAACAGCAAGCTAAAACTTTTTCATTGCAAAAAAGAAAAAAACCATACCCAAACCCAACAAACTGTCCGTTTTCAGCACAACATTTATCGTATACCTCTCGTTACACACACGGGTAGGTTTCTTGGCTTCAGTGGATCCCTGTGTTGAATATTTTAAGCGCATGCCTAACTTAGATGTATCTGGGCACAATGAGACAAGAAGTGAAAATGTCTTTGGAGTATCTTTACTGTCATTAATCTTTATAAACAAGATAATAAGACCTCAAACTTACATAGATAAATGGAGAAAATCAGACAGAAAAAAGGCATGTTGTTAAGCGTGCTACCAAAAAAAAAGTATTGTTTTTCTAGTTTTGGGTGAGTGCAGGTAAAACTTGGCGTGCAGATTAGTGTTTAAACTGCACAGGAGATCAAGGGTCCCAATTCTAAGTTTGGGAGTAATATCAATGAATTAATGCAGTGCAAGCCTGATGTGGGATGAGAGGTGTAGATCTAAGTTATTTTGTGCTTGAAGAGGTATTCAGTGAGGGAAAAAGTGCTACATTAACCGTTTGACAGAGACTGTGCTAGCAGGTTTTTGCAGGTTTAATGTGTTTCTCCAACGAGAATGTTCTCATAAACATTTTTTCTGAACCATGATTTTGCCTCTCTAGAAGACTTTCCCTCCAGGCACTGTCAGAGGGAAAACGAGGAGCTGTCCTGACATTCGTTAATGAAACACTCCGGCCCTTTTGTGAGTGGGGTCATCTGCAATCCCCCTGGTTTACAGGTTGCAGTTGTTGCCCAGAGTTGCCCAGAACATCAGTTTCTGAGCTCTGAATGGGTTTGTTTCCCAGCAAAACGGGATGTTTTGGAAATTGTTTATTTTCCTCAGGTTATTCTCTCTTTCCCTACCAGCAATGCTTGCTGCATCATGGCGGTGGATATTGCTTGTTCTAAATGAGTTAGTTGTAGAGGCAGCATAGATGCTCTTTTGGCCTTTTTGCTATAACAGGTTCATCCTGTATCCCTATCATCACAGGGCTCAATACTGGCAATCTATTGTAGATGTATATGAAATTCAAATATATATGGAAATTATATAACTTTAAAACCCATGGATATAAGTTTTCAGGGTTCTGGATATGGGATGGCTAGGAATAAATAACATTGATGTTCTCCACAGAAAGTTGTTTTTAGTATTTTATTTCTGTTTTTATCCACACCATCAAGGTTAAAAAAATACTTCTTATAGGAAAACTATCCTATGTTAAAGGTTTGAGGGTACCTGAAGGTTTCACAGTAAGTAATAGTGTGCATATTGCTACTGCTATTTAAATACTAATTGCTAAGATTTATTGCAGAACTGTAAATGTTAAAGGCCAAATTTGTCCTGTCTCATACCATGCAAGTCTCATTAAATCTGTGATCAGAATCTGACCCAATAAAAAGACTTTTGTCCAGTGATCCTAACCATAGCTTTTAAGACAATTAACTTGGCTCAGCGTTCTGATTTGATCTTAAACAGAGGAACCATATTCCTTCGAAAAGGATTTATTGCATTCATTTGAATCAATAATGCTGTTAAAAGAACAGTGGGAAAGAAAACTGAAAATACAAGATGAGGTAAATCAATGAAAAAAGACACTAAATTTTATAGAAAAAAAAAAAAGGAAGCAAAATTGACAGTCAAAATATTAGCCAAGGACTCGGTTCTGGTGCAGAGCTGGATAGTGTAAGTATTTAAACAAAGCAGCTGAAAATCTCCTGCAAGACGTAGATCGTAGTCAAGTCTGAGAGGAGGCAGTGAGGGGAAGGAAATCTCTTGACAACTTCTGAATGCCTTTAAGTGCACTGTATGGTAACAGTCTCACCGCTTAAAATATTTATAAAATGTGATACCGAAGGTCTGAGAACAGGAGGCTCCCACGGCAGACAGACACGTCCGCTTTTGGATCCTGTCTCGCCAGTGGAAGAGGTGACAGTCCCCGGTGCTTGTCACTGCCTCTCGCTGCCAGTCCTGTCCCCATCGCTCCCCATCGCTCCCCGCCGAGCCCTGGGCAAAAGGCTCCTTGGGGAGCATCGGCCGGTTGAGCTCGTGCACGCGATGCGCAGGTCTGGGCTCACCTGGCTGCCCCCATCCGAAGCTCCCAGATTGCTCCAGCTGGGGATTAGCAAGAGGGAAAAGATATAAAGGGAGGGAGCGGAGGATAAAGGCTCCTCGGAGACAGCGACAGGCAGCTCAGGTGTGTCTATGCAGAGGGATAACCATGGTTAGAGGTACAACCTAAAAAGGAGGACACGTGGTTTGGCAATGCCAGTCTGGGCTTTGCCTTTAGCTCTGCTGCTGACAGCTAGGTGGGCAAATTATTTCACCTAGCAGTGACATTCTCCTGCTTCTTGAAGATGTTAGTAATAATCATGAACTAGTGTGTGGAGTTGTTTAAACTGTGGATGGAAAGCTTCATAAATGAGCAGTGGGATGCCTTCATTTTTTATTGTCAATAATTACATGCCAGAGTGATCACTTTCCATCAGTTATTACTAACAGCCACTCGGACCCGAAGTCCTTTTCCATGCGGATGCCTGCTCTGCAAGGTTCTGCTGTAACGAAGCAAATCTTGGCGACTTGCTGCACGCTCTTGCCAAACTCCAACTCATAGGCAAGAGGCACCAAACAGGATAAAAACCTCCAAGATTTGGTTCAGTAATAAAGTTTTGCAATTCCCTAGCCCCATGCCTCCAAAGGCTTCGCAGTGCTTGAGTGTTTGGATTTGAAAACCCCCTGGATTCACTTGAAGTCCTCTTGATTTCCTTAGCTTACAATTCTGAGCACGTCGGAGGGGCAGGGATCCGGGAGCGGACTGTGTGCGGAGCCTGCCTGGCGGCAGTGGCCTCTTCATTAGGAGAAGAGGGATGTGTAATGTCTCAGAGTACTTAACTCCAATTAACTGATTAGCTTGAGGTAAAATCCTAGCAAACACAAGGCTGTTTGACGTTTCGAAGTCGAAGACTGCCAGCTGTCTTCTGTTTGGAATACAAGCTGCCTTGGGGTTTTTTTGGTGTAGTTTTTGGGATGGCTAAGGAGGAACTCCTGCGTTCAGCCTGCCCAGGGCACCACGTGCTCTGGATCGTGTCCAGGGAAGCTGCCGCGCTAGAAGGGACAGCAGGTCTGTGGGTGCCAGATTCCCACCTTGCCCACGACTTGTGTGCCTGAGGGTGGGTACATAATTCAAGGGAGCTCAAGGGGCCTTCTCTTGTGTTTAAAAGAAAAAAGTTGGAAAAAGAAAACAAGTCTAGATGGACTTCGTGCCCGGCTAGACCCCTCATTTAACTCCAGATGGGAATACTGTAATTTCAGGGTATAAGGTGTTAAATTAAAGCTGCAAAGATCATAATTCTGATCTTTGTTATCTTTTTTTTTTTTTTAAACTCCTGAGGTTGTGACTCTGCAACATTGTCATGCAGCTCAGCTGTTTCGCAGTTCAAAATGCCCCTACACATACGTTTGTACTCACTCCTGCGTTATTAGTAAAACTGTTGCTCATTTTGACACACAATTAGAGACAGACTATGCAATTACTTCTACCAAAGCATTAATATGATGGGACTAAATTCTGTCTTTAAAGATAAATACCACATCTCATGTTAACTTCAAGAGCATGGCATGTGAGCCTCCGGATGAGATCCACAGCATGGAATTACTGTACTGTAAGCAAATTCTGCAGTATTAATTTCACCTGAGTAGGTAACTGATCAAATTCAGGTGTTTCTGACAGTATTTTCAATCACTTATTTCGTTTCCCTACCCTGTTTTCATTTTTTCCCCCATTTTTCCTACCAATTGCACGGGGTCGTTAGCGTGGAACATAGCTTTAACGCTGTCAGTGCCCTGTATTGCTGCTGTGCGTTATGTGTGCAGGACGGGGGCACCTGCAGCCCGCTGTGCACATCTTTGCTGTATCCCTGCCTTCTTAGCGAGCTAAAATAAAGCCACCTCCCTTTCATCAGAGGAACGCTTGCCTTCGTGGGAACTCTTGAAAAAGCAACAAGAAAAGGCAACAGCTAATTTCTGTGGATGGTGGTTTTCCAATTAGTCAGAGTGTTTCAGACGGCAGCCTGTGCAGTGCAGTCCTGTGGGTGAGAAAGGTGATAATAATGTTTTTTCCAGGCAGCGGTTTCCTCCTGGGGAGCGTGGGGAGGGGAGGGCAGGACGCAGGCGTTCCCGCAGAGCCCTCGGTGGGACAGTCCCCCCGCTCCCTTCCTGCGGAGCTCACGCAGCCGGACACCACCCAGGCAATACCCGCCTGCCCTGTGCCCTGGCCGGAAACCCTCTGCGCCCCTGCGCCTCTCTCCGAGGCTGGTTTTACTGTTTTTTTTCATGAAGACCGAATTAATTCAGAAATATAAAAAGAACGGAAATAGGCGCAAATATGCCAATTTATACATTTAGCGCTCCCCCCCAGCATTTTTGGTTTTATTCTTCTTCTTTCCCCCACCCCCTCGAGCAACTCATAGTTGTAATGTTTCATTAATAGTTCAAATGCTTGGCGAATTCTTCCAGTAGAACGGCCTCACAAATTCTAATTTGGTTCTTCCAAATTGGGTTTTAATTGCAGTATATGGGTTTATCCTTATTTAACCACCCATCTCACAATTTTTGATCTCTGAAGGCTGAGATTTTGATATCAAGTATGATTATAAACCCTGTGTTTTTATGAGGTTCCGAAAGCCCCAAAATATTTGTTGCCTTAATGTTCGTTGCACTGAGATCTACAGCTTCCTACCAGCCTGTGACCAAACGCATGCTTGCAAGTGGTCATTAGTGGCACAATTTTCTTTTATGAGCCACATGAATTCAAATGTCTGTGCTTACCCCAGCCCCTGAGTCACCGACGAGCGCAGGGTTGGTGATAACCTCTGATTAATCCCAGCCGGGCTGCGAGCCAGGGGCAACCTGGGGCTGGAAGCTCCATCTGCAATTTCCAGCCCGCCCAGCTGTGCAGGGCCCCCGGGATTTCACTTTGGGGGTCTGTTCCGCAGCAGAAGGCAAAGCAATCCATTGGTTGCGTACTGGTCTGGGGTCCTTTGTGGTTTTATGTTCCCAAATAAAATACCATTTGTATGTATGGACATTATTTAAACAGTTTTTTAGCCAGAAATACAGATCTGTTGGTTTTTCTTTGTATTCTCTGATCTGCCTCACAAATGAGAAACTCTGGAGATCACAGTCCTTTTTGAAGATCAGCTCACTTCTGACTTCTAAGAATGTTGCTCGACCAGTTATTTCAGAATGGCTCTTTCATAGAACTTTATTTCTACAATCTGTTTTTCACCTTGAATCCTGGTAAGATGTTTTAGGCAGCTGCATTTTAATCTTTAGTGTTAATTAATTTGGTAAAGTATAAAGTTGCAGAACCATGGATGACAATATTAATGAAAGTAATAAAAACAGATTAATGGCTAAATCCAAAGAAACAGAACCCCGGCCTCCCTGCAGACACGGATATTAATGAGATTTCCTTTGTTCCTCTCTGAGGGTGGGCAGTTTCTCCCACTCCACCAGTCTCTGCAAGTGCCAAAGCGTTTGTTTACTTTGTGCCTGGTTCCAGTTACAGCCTCAGGCAGAAACTGGCAAATACAGTGAAATATTGTTAGAAGCAGGAATTTCTGACCTGACGGTAAATGTGACAAACCAGTCATCTTAATGAGATTTTTTTTTCTTCAGGTGACCAAAGAGGAGGGAGAGGCAGCTTTGCTTTTGGGTATTTAAGCTCTGAGATTGCTTTGCTTTGGTAGGAAAGACAGGCATACAGTTTTCCAGTGTCTACCCAGCTTATTAGGGAAATTTAAATATATGGAAATGGACAAAGGGAAGGAGGTGAATTAGGGAGATTCTGCTACACCGGTTGCTGGGCTGTTTGTCTGCTAAAATGAATAGGACCAACAAGTGTCTCGAGGGCAAATTAAATAGAATCTTGAGTTAGCGATGTGTGTAAACGCTGGTTTTTCCTAACGTCTCATAGTCTGTGTTGAACGCACCCTTCCCTCACTTGATTTTACCAGGCAAAACAGAGACAAGTCGCAGCCTCTTACAGCGATGGTGGGGCAAAACATCTCTGTGTTGGTCTGCCGGGAGCCTTTGTCCAGGGAAAGTAAGTGATGATGGACTGAAAATTAAAAAAACCACTGTAGCGTACATTTCTGTGTCCATGCCTGCATCCTGCTTAGGGAAACAGAGAAGGTTATTTGCAAATTCCTTCTATTAATGACTTGTGATCCTGCAGCAAACTCCATTTGTATCCATAATGAAACCTTATAATGTTAGTGGCAGTATTATTATCAGTGTAATTAATAATACTATTTATATCATCAAGAGACAGTCACTAATTATGCAGAAGGATTGATATCTAACAGCAGATTAACCTCTTCTCACTAGGCAACGGCTTGAGCTTGTTTTCACCCAAGTAAGTCATTAAGGGAGAAGCTCGGAAGCATTGATTGCCACGGGGGGACAGAGCTGCTGCGGGAGAGCAACTGAAATCTGGTCGTCATCAGCTGCAGCACCGGGAGGTGGGCAAAGACTTAGGGCCAAGGTTTCCATAATTGAAGTTAAATAAAGTTACCCTTCTAAACAAAGCTCCCTCGTGCCTCTTAAAGGGGACCTGGTTCTCAGGAGTAAATCAGTGTGACCAGCACACTTGTATCCAAGATTCTTTCCATTTGAGTTTGCCTGGAGCTGGATCACTCCTCAGTTAACTCACGTGTAAGTCAAGTCCCTTCACTGGGTTGTAGGAAATAGTGGGTACCATGGTAAAGGAAAAATGCCATTTATAAAACCAGGAACAGAAGAGGTTCAGTCATTCCCAGCAAAGATATTTCTCTTGACAAGGTGGAGTCCACGTGGGTGAAAAGTGTGTGAACTTTTTTGATTATTTTTTTTTTTATTTTATTTTGTTACTGCTGTATGATGCTTGTTTAAAGAAGCCTCAGACATTTTAACTTGTTACATTCCTTCACTTTGTGGTTTTTTATATCAGGTTCCTTCTACCTAGATGACCGGAGAACTGGTAGGGTGATGAAGCAAGAAATACTGTGCAAATAAAGGCTGAACCATGGTGAGGATGAGAACTTTTTTCAAACTATTTGAAGCTCTTTGGTTTTTCTTAGTGCTACTTTAACTCAGACTTGTGAGAAACTCTGAGGCATAAGATGTCTTTGTTAAAATTCATTACTTCTTTCCCTTTGTTTAAAGAAGGAGAAATAAGTCTGAATCAGAGACCGCTGATGAGTTATACGGGAAGGTCAGAATTGATAGCAGCTGTAAAGAACAAAACTGCTTTAAAACCTCATCCCTTTCTGGTGATAAATAAAGAACATGATCTCAATTATTTTTCTCTTCTATGGACCTGCTTCAAGTGACAGTTTTTTGTTATACGCAGTTTCTTCTCTGAAAACAAAGTACATTGGTAATAAAAAAAAGTCCTTCCTTTGGGTAAGTTTTAATCCATGAATTCTGACAACCCAGCAATCAAGGCTTGTTTCTTCATCCACAGGCTTACGGTTTGTACCGCACAAAGGGTTGTACATGTGCAGTGCACAGCCAGAACGATGTCCCCCGTCCGTTTGCTATATAAAAATGATGTTGCGGTAAGAAGACAACGGGGTTCCCAATGAGAGCTTGGAAAGCTGTCAAAACGGCTGCTGAGTCGGCTTTTGCTAGGAGCTGGCTTTCTAAAGTCTGCTTAAACTAATTCAGATAATTTATGCTCTTGAAATTTCAGACGGTGAAAACTAGAGATCTCGGATATTTCACCACAGACAGCCAGCCGTGCCTTACCTTGGTCCTTCTAGCGACCAGCAGCGTATATTAAAAGGTAACGGGTTTTGGATTAGATGGTCATGGTGGAGGCAATATCACCCGAAAACTGTCACAGCTTGATTCAGACTGTTGTGGAGACGTCTATTAGTGCTAGACCAGTGCTCGGTGCTCTATAGATAATAGCCTCGTATAAAGGCAGAGCAATAGATGAAAATCCCATTGTATCCGTTCTGGTACTACACGTTCTCTGATTTTTTTAATGAGCTTATCAAATGTTATGGTAACATAACTGCTCTCTGACTCCACAGCTTCAGGAGGGAGGGGGGAAGTGGGAGGAGAGAGAAAAGCTGTCCTTAAAATCAAGAGCCTGAATTGTAGGTAGAATAAAGGGATATAATATCCAGATACTCGCACTAGAGCTCTTGAGCAGCCAGCAGATAATGCCAACGCAGGCACAGGCAGGGGCACGGCTGGAGTGAAAACGCTACGGGCCAAATTCAGCCCCGACACAACCAGAGGCAGCAAATTCATGCCTGAAGCCCGGAGCCTCCCTAGACCTTTTGAGAGGATAACAGTCCCTCGCTCTGCCACGGTAACCTCTGCCTGGCTCCCCGGAGGACGGATGGGTGCGCGGACAGGGGGAGGCAGATCGTCCCACCCTTGACCCAACTCTTGGGGAGGGTGCAGAGCTCCGAGTGCTTCCTGAGGAGCGGGGGCAGCTCTCGGCCGAGCGGCAGGGCAGTACCTGCCTGCCCCTGCTCCTGCCTCTGCCTCGCGGGAGCCTCCTCAAGTAGTGCTTGATTTGATTTGAGGGTTTCAATTTTCAAGGAAAACAGACTGCTCTTTTGTAGCTGGAAAGAAACGTGTTTGCAGTGTGACTGGTACGCAGCGCAGGATGAGCCTCTTGCTGCTCTTCATCCTGAGGGACTGAGCTTAGGCTTGTTTGGAGATACTGGCATGATTTTGGGAATATGGACGTCAAGCTGGGCTGCCTTCTATTCAGAAAATAAAGACATATCTGAATTCCAGTCTATTTATTGAATTAGAAAAACAATATAGCTCACATTTTCCTTCCTTCTTTAATGTTTAATGTTTTATGTTCACACCTTGGAGTATCTTTCATCTCTCAACTCAGGCCCTAGTTTCACATTCTGCTGGGCAGCCGGTAGTCACCATTTAATCCTCGTTCACCTCCCTCTAGATGAGGGTATTGGCCCTGCAGCTGGGAAAGCTCGCACAGCCAGCCTGCTGGATGATGTTAGGCAGGAATTACCTGAGGCTTCCTAAAACATGCTGATGTTTTTTTTAAAAAGGTGGGTTCGCATATGGTAGCAGAGTAACACTCGTTTTTCTGGTTCCCAGCCTTGCAAGGCTCCCTCTGACATGAACCATGTGTTTTGGGTTTGAGCCTGTGCTGGTTTTAGCTGGGCATCTGCCTTCCTTTCCACCCACCTTGTCTCCAAAGGGTCACCCCAGCACCTTCATGGGGTCCAGGACAGGCACAGAATTTTCTGGCTAATGCTGCCAGGAAAGGCCACGGTGCCTCCTCCGGTGATGCTGGGGCTCAGCATCTGGGAGCCCCTCCACAGCGGTGGGCAGCTAGGGCTGGTCCAAGCTCTCCACGGTCAACGGAAAGATTTAGCTCACCCTGGTGGGTACGGATCTGCCCCCAACTCATTAACGCTCAACAAGAGAAAAACACCTGCTCATTCCTGCAGATAAGTGCAAGTCTCGCTCACCAAATAATTAACCTGGACACGTAAGAGAAGAAGAGCATGCACAATAAACTGCTGAGGTTTAATAGCAGGCATGACATTTGAGCCTACAGTTAATGAGCTCCCAGTCTACAGCAAGCCCATCCTTTGTCGCTGAAGATTTGACTTCAAATTATTTGGCCTTTCAGCGGAAGCCCATGGATTCCCCCAGTGACCATAATGCGCTGAATAAGAGCCCGGGTTTTACAGGCGCTCTCACACGAGGGGGGAAAAGCACTGCAGGCTTCTATGTAGATTAATTTTTCATGTAAAAGCCCTGGAACAATGAGTCTTCAACATGCATATATAAATAATAGTGCGGTTATAAGTTGGCTGGTTTCTTTTTAATTGACTGTATGTATGTATTTATTGACTTTGAAAATGACGCCAAACTTTTCTGCTAAATCAAAGGAGCTGACTTTCCCTCTTGCAACGGTTTCCATGTGGCCAGGAGTTAACTAACAGCTTTTCCCCGAGTTACAAAAGGAAAAGGCTCCCCTCTTGTGGCTGCGAAAGAAATGACATTTTCTGCATGCCAGTCTCCACTTTCTTGTTTATAATGAAAAGTAAATAAGTTATAAAATTCCAGCCATCTTCCACTTACACCACAGCACGGGGCGCTGCCGCTTGTGGCGTGCCGGAGCGGTGGTTTAGCCGCCTCTTCCATAGCTGCCGTCTTCGCTTCAGGGTGAAGGGAAATATTGGAGGAGCAACTGATTTAAGTTATTTAAATTATAACTAAAAGTCATGGTCCATATCAGCAGTCAGACACGTTAGATTTAAAGAACAGATTTAGAGTTGTTTTGCATTTCTACTTTTAAAATACTTTCTTAGTAAATGTTGATTTTTATGTGTTGGGTTTATTTTGCTCTATAAAGCGTGCTCTCGGAGAGAAGACCTTATAGATAAATGTTTAAACTGTTCTGTAACTTAGTAAGCATTCATTCAGATTATCAGGTTTTCTATTTTTATTACATTAGAAATGCTGAAAAACACATTATTTACGGGATGGCTGATTTCATTTCCAGTTGGTGTGAAACTGCTTCTGAACAAAACCTGAAATTTAATTTAAAAGTCACAAAAGCAGTAGCTGAAAATTATTAGTTAAAAGCTGTCTTTAAATACTTTGGATGCATCAGAACGAGAAGCAGTAAGTTTACCCAGGTGTGTTTGACAATTAAAATGAATGCATTTCTGAACGAAAGGAAGTTTTTCTCAAAGTCAGTAAACTGAAGCACTTGTTTCTCGTCAACGTGTCCGCCAAAGTTTTGGAGCTAACAGGACTTCGCCTCTCACACCTCCTTGGTACGTATAAATTGGAAGAAGAAAACTAACTTTCTTGCTTTTTCAACTCCTAGCTGGTTTCTCTGTGTTGAATGACCTACTCATTGAACATAGATACACTGGAACTCAAATACACTGAGGGTTTTTTTCCTCTGTTTTCCTACAGAAGAAACGGTTAATACCCAAAGTAGAGCTCAGTTACGCATTTAACTGTCCATCTTCTTGGAGAATAACTTCCTTCAGGCCACTTGCTTGACTTTCTTTACAATATCAGCAGCAATGATGTGCTATTGAAAAGTATACAAATAATATATATAAAATTTAAAATAGCTGATATTAAATTTATGGCTCAAGTTAAGTAGTTATTATGTCAGATTTACTTTTTAAATTTGTTTCTTTTAAAAATAAACACGCACATTAAATAATCTGCTTTTTTTCTTAAATCTGTATTTTTTGTATTGTAGAGACACTTAAATTCCAGGAAATAATTTGATCCTGGGATTTGAACTGGACCTACAAGAAAACAGTAAAAGTTTTGGATTCAAGGCTATGATCTTGGACAACTCTCAAAAGGAAATATAGAAAAATGTAGCTCAGGAAAAAGGCAGCCTGAAATTAGAACTGTTGTTAGTACAAATATAATAGAACAGATTTAGATTTTATTTTTAACCCTGGTGCTATTTTTATACTATAAAGAAGCTAAAAAGGGAAGTCTTTTATGTAATGAAAATGCAAATATAAACAATTCCTTTTTGATTTCTAAAGTAGATTTTTCTGTTGAGGAAGACTTATGATTTTCAAATTTGCTGCATCTCTATTATTATTATTATTATTGTTGTTGTTATTAATATTATTGTTATTATAGTTGTTGTTATTTTAATAGTAGTGAATGATCTTTAAAATGAGATGCACTTGGTCCAATACTTTGACACATATAGTAGAACTGTTCACTTTTAATTATTAGTCTGTGGCACTAAACCCTGTCATTTTCCCTATGTTGAGTAGATCTATTCATAAAGACCTGACAATGGGATGGAAATGGAATTATCTATGAGTTACGGCAAGAACAGAAGTCACAGCACTTGTGTGAGTACCAGTTCTTATAGCTGATGAGAATACGGGTTGCTTTATTTTTGTGTCCTGTCTTTGGCAGCGTTCCGCACGGTACCACTTTCTACCATGGTACCATTGATATCACTGGCACCTCCATCGGTGTCTTTCTGGAGCTGAGGTACCTTCGCAGGGCAGTGCCACTGGGGAGCGGAGCATTCCTGTTCATTTACAAACCAGGAAAAATCTACAGCTTTTGGAGGTGGAAATAGCCCCACATTTATACGATGTGTTTAGTCCGCATGCATTATGCATGTCCTTAGCGACACTGAGGGCTTCTCAGGAGATGCAGCTATAACCACAGCGTAGCCAACTATTTATTCTTCTCTCTGATAAACAAATATATTCCAGAAAAGGCAATTTCAGCCTGCTGCCGTTGGACTCCCAGCCTGATCAGAGCAACCACTCCACGAGGAGCGAAGGACACTCGAGGGCTCTGCCTGTGCGGTTTGCAGCTCGCCGTGGAGAGCTGCGAAGTTCCCCTGTTAATCCCCTGCCATCCAGATTAAGAGCTTTTCAGATCCTCTGCAGATTTTATTTTTTTTAAGAAGCAACTTGAAGAGTTCTCTAATCGCTACCGAAAATAGGGAACAGCAGCCTTTTGTGATGGGAGAGGTTAAAACTAGGGCCGTGCTCTCTCCTTGCTCTGTGGAGGGAAGAGCTTAGATACAGACCACCCTTGCAGAGCAGATCCCATTCCTGGTGCTCAGAATCCACTTCAAAAGCCTTTTTTTGGGGGGTATAAGATGATGTATTTAAACCTTCCAGCTTGGAAGTTTGGTCTATACCATTTCCATAAATCAGCAGATTCTGAAGAAACTTCCAGACGATTGATAGGCAAGGATGTGGGAGGTGGTGGCAGCTGCATAATAACCTTTATCCCTCTCCATCGTGTCCTGCCTGCGTGTTGCTCTCGCTTTGACCCAGCGGTGCCGCTCCCAGCACATGCCAGGTTTTAGCGTGATCCGTGCGTTAGCCAAAACCTGAGCAGGAGTTGGGTGAGGGGACACCGAGGTGCCCGTGACTTCAGTGACACTGCTGCCCGCGGCCGCCGGGAGGACCGAGGCTGGCACGGCCAGCGGAGATCAGCTTTGTGTTTGCCTCTTCGGAGCAAAAACTACGCGTGCTTGCTATCTCGTTATCGCACGTGAGATAACTAGGGCTCCTCCGGGTGAAATGAGCTTCAGAAATGCATGCCTCTTTTCTGCTCTGCATTTAAGCAATAATAATTTATGAATCTAATTAGGCCCTGGTTTGCAAGAATGATGAATATTCACATTCTAAATAGCTGAGAAATATTAAAAATGTATGACAGCTTTATTTGTTCCAGCTCTGCGGATTACGGGTGAACACTTTCCTGCGTGTGCTGAGCTTTCTCAGCACCGTTCCAGCGCTGAGCCAGGAGAAAAGGGCGCTGAGCCCGATGCGGCACCTGCCCGCAGACCTGTGCGCAGCGCCCTGCAGCCGCAGTCCACGTGCCCCCTCCAAAAATAGCAGCGACAAAATTGCAGCTCTGCGAGTTTTGGAGTCTCTGTAACGACTCGTTTCATTTCCATAGCTAATATCCAAGTCATTTTCTAGTACGTGTATTTTTAGGAACTGGATTTCTTAAAAGTGAAGTTAAGGATAATGTTTTCCTAATAATCTCCCCCTGTTTCTTATCTTACCGGTAACGTGGGAATTTGCGTATTTGAGCTGGAAGGATTTGATGACTCCTTCTGCATTTCACCTTTAGTTTTATACCTTTTGTTCTGGAATCCTCTGCAATAATGAAAGCAGATGATCAGCAGTCTTGCTGCCCTTAATAAGGTGTTCAATTCACAAATTCTGAGTTGCCTACAGAGCTTCATATTGTAGGGAAAGCATGTCATTTATTTTTTTGATCTCCTAATTACTTTCTGTATTTTGCTTTGTTAGCACAAGGGTATTTGATTTGCTTGTGTTGCAGTGATCTCTACATGAGACCAAAACATAATTTTACTATCTAAACGACCAGTCAGGACTAAATTAATACCATCAGCTGAACACTGGTCTGCTGGAGAGCCCATCATATGAGAATTTAATTTGAAATGCATGTTTGCGTTGGGGTTTTTTGGTGGTTTTTTTTGTGTGCCTCTTTTTTTTTTTTTTTATATATTGTTATAAGTATCAGGCTCAAGAAACTGAGAAACTGAGAAACAGAGATATAAAAATCTTCCATAGTCTATTGTTCCACAGGGATTACTCTTTTTTTATATTGGTGTTGAGTTTGGGGCATAGCGTACGCTGAGGTCACGTTATCTATCACGCTGAATTACCGAGCAGTGTGTCTGTGCTCAGCCAGGATATAAAAGTCTCTGTGTCATGATGCAGGTTTCTTTGGATTGCATTTGGTTTCCAGTAATTATTTATGTACATACAAAAGGAAAACAAACATTTCTGCCTTGCAGCTCATCGGCTGGGCAGTACAGAATCAGCACCCCGGGAACTCTGAATGAGTTTTCATTTATGAATGAAAATTAGGCCAGACAACCTAGAACTCAGCATTTATAAATTTTAAATACCTTGGACTAAAAAATTGACAGTCATGGAAACTACCCATCTGCAATTTGAAAACAGAAAAAAAAAAAAAACCAAACCAAACCAATTTCCTTTTACCCTGTTTTTTCTATGTTTATTGTACACAGGGCTGAGGTCCTGGATAAATTTAAGAAAATTTTATATTTTACTGGCTTTGTCCATCGTAGGAACCGCTTTCTCTCACAACAGCACTTTTCTCGCACTACGGCAGCTTGACTTGGACACTCTGGTAGAGATGCAGCAGCGTTCCCATTAGAAACTGCCTTTCCAGTGTGACACAACTGGTACCAAGCCCTGTGCATGACGAAGCTTGGTTTATAGGGTCTCAAACTGGAGCAAGACGCCTCCTCCAAAAGGAGGCGACACCGAGTCCCGAGCTGACCAGGTCCCGCTTGGCTGGTCAGCGTCTATGAAAGGCCAGGCTCTGATCTGATGAATTTTTCACCTAACTGGATCAGACAGACAAAATGGGAGCGTGAGGAAGGGTCATTATCCCTGTTCCATGGAAATGGAAGACAGTTACACACTGAAAGTCACACAATAGATGCGTGGATGCCAGATGCTGAAGGTGCCAGAGATGGGATTTAAACCCAGATGTCCTGAGTGCCAGCCCAGCACACTAAATTCATAGTTATCCATCCTCTCAAAAAATCCAAGAAGGCTTTCTGATCGATTCAGTATTCAGAAAAGTTTGGCTGCCATAAAGTGATACTGCAGAGAACCCTACAATTTACTAATGTAAAAGACTTGTTTTTCCTACCCTGTTCATCCCTTTAGGAATGAATGAGTTTAGCCTCCTATGAGGTAAGGGAATACGATTTAGAGCAGCTTTTCAGAAGTTGATGTTACAGCACATGTCTGAAGTGACTTACCAATAACACCCGAGAAGTCTATGTTAGAAGAGATAATTCTGATTTCACTGTGTACTGCAGTGATTTTCAGGCATCCTTCATTAACATTTCGTTCCTCAGTTTTCCTCCGTTCTTTGATGGATTTTTTAACTTTGCAGGTCATTAAAATTGTTTGGTTTTGAGACTGATAAAAACAATTCCTTATGCCAGAATAAATGGAGCATCTCTGGTGGATGTGGTTGAATTGATTTACTAGCAAATCAAACAGCAAAGGAATACAATTCAACAAGTAAGCCACTACCTTCAAAAAAATGGGGGAAAAAAATCTGTAATTCTGAAGACTGCAAGTTTTGGAGCATAAATGACAATGGAAGTTTATGGAGCCTTTTGGATTAAACCAAAGGCCAGCTCCATTAAACCAAATGGAGCATTCCTAATCTGACATGTTGACAAGGACACCCCTGCCTATTCCAGAAGGGAGTTTCAAATGAATCCAGATTTATCTTATGTTCCCAACAGGGGCTGGGCTGGCTCCAAAGGAAGTTATTCAGGCCAAAAATAAACAAGATACACATGAAGCAGTTTGTGCCACCAGGAAATCTTCCAGGGAATATGTGGAGAGGAGTAGGAAAGCCAGCAGAATCACAGTTTAAGACATCTTTCCTCTCTCCTCATTATGTCCTATCTCTATTTCTTCAGAGAAGGTAAATCAAAGTTTCTTCCCCATGAGACCCACTTGCCCTTATATTCACTTTCCTCATCCTTGCTTCCCCAAGAAGACGGCTCCATGTGCTGCTTCTCCCCAACACACAACTGCTCCCTGCCCTGCAGCTGCAAGGAAGCAGCTCCCGAGATGCTCAGTGCTGCAGTGCTGATCCCGCGTCTGCTGGTGCTCGTGCTCGGGGACCGACTTCTGCAAGAGCAGGCTAGAGCTGAACAGCCATGCTTTTCCCAGAAGCGTGTGTGCATAATTTGATTTATGTAATTCTAAAAAGCAAATTTAGCCTCTTCCAAGTGCTTTTACCGTAGCAGACGCACAGTCACAGTTATTGCAAATATTGGGACAAGCACCTCTTGCATTTACATTTTGTCAAACTGGGACCAACCTTTTAGTTTGCTGAGACCCCCGGAGAGCTGTCCTGGTGGCACACATTTTTCACTGCGCTGTGTCTGACCGGAGTCTGACGTGAGCTTTATAATTTGCTGGAGCAGAGTCACTAAATTACGCGCTGCTATGAGATACGTAACCCTACGAGCCATAGAACAGCTCCTTCATATAACAGCCTTCGAAGAGGCATGAGCTCAAATACCGCTGCAGAGAACAAAGCTTCCCAGTGTTAGATACAATATTAGAAGTTCTACCTCATGAAACATTATAGACTCCACTTTCAAAGGAAATCCAAGTTTGTGCCCATAATAATAGCGTGTTCAGAACTTCCTGCCAAAGAAATAATCTGTCTAGCTACATATAGACAAGCATCAGTGCACACAAAACGGAAGGCTGCAGAGCGTCTCGGTTACAAACGCAGCTCCAGGGTTTCAGAAGTGCGTGCTGGGCACACGCGGGGTGGAGGCAGTTATAAGCTGTTCGGCAGTGAGGGCCAGAGTGTAAAATAGGAGTCTCAGAAGGCTGCTTTATAGCCTGAACTGTAGATTTTGCAGCAGCCTTAGTACTCTGTTAGCTATCTTTTGGAAATCAGAAATCTGCTCCAGAGATGTGTGTTGCCTTCCATCTTGTATTAACATTTAAATTTTGTGTGTGACTCTCGCGTCATCAAAATCACAGCAGTCCTGCTTGTCCATGAATTGTGTCATTCGCTATCCCCAATAACTGGATGATAATGGCCACGTTCTTATAGAGTTTGATACTTGAAGGAAATATGCAAACAGAATTAAATGTGAAAAATAGATTGCCAGTGTCACTTGCAACAGTGAAAACTTTTGCAAAGTATATTGCTACAGTATAAAAAATTGTTGAAACACTACAAATAAAATAGGTAAGTGATGACTGCATGTGTGTATTCACCACAGAGTCACGCTGACTTTAATAGCAGTTGTATGTACATAGCCAAGGAAGAGTTTTTACCATAGGTACATATAAATAGATATATTTATGTATCACCATCTATAGATATATATGAATGTGTGTGCGTGTATGTATAAAACCACAGGTGCTTGGTCTTGGCCTTTTGTTGTAATGTTTAAAAAGTCTGATAGAGATTTTTTTCTGATAATATTACAGTATATTTGCTACATGTACTGAGTTTTCTTCTGTTTGTTTGGGGTTTTTTTGTAGGCACCAGGCAGGCAATAGGTAGCTGGTTTTGGAGGTTCAAGCAGATGCAAAAATCTGAGGTCAGCCAGATCAAGATTTCAGCTTGAGAAGTGCGAAATATATAGCTGGATCACTCCAGCGGTTCTAGCGCAAGGATTTTGCTCTCGTCTGTAAGACATCTTTCGACTTGCTCTCGATCTTGGCAAGAAGCTCACATTTGAGGCTTTGGCTCTCCTTCCGAGGAGGAATATTTAGGCCAGTACGGACACTTAAATCTCCCAGCCCTCATAGGAACTGATAAAATTATGGGTCGTTAAATGATACTGGAGAGTTTTGTTTTTAAAATTACTTAGAACTAGGTCGTGCCTGTGGGACCCGGGCTGGGTAACCCAGAGCGTGTGCCTGGGTGAGGGAGCGACCTGCTGGGTTGGAGATGGGGGGACACCACCCCTACAGGCACTGTCCGCAGCCCGGTGGCTAGCTTTGGTCAGCAACACGTTAACCTCCTCCTGGGGAGGGGTGATGACTCAGAGGGGCGTCTGAATCACCGGGGCTTCCCCTGGGCGAGGCAGGACTCCGCACACGGCCCTGCCGCATGTCCAGGCGGAGGGGGGTGGATGGGAAGGGAGCTTCTAGCTCCATCGACCTGCAGCCCCAGGAGCAACCTCCCTCCTGAAGGGCCTTACACCTGTAGAGTGGCCACGGGTGGGAAACAAGATTGAGGTGACAAGGCACCTCATCGTTCCTATGACTTTTTTTTTTGTGCGTGTATTTGCTTTCAGGGTCTGTCTTCAGTTCAGCAGGGTTACAAACTACGGCAGCTTCCTGCAAAGTCTGGAATAATGTGAAAACAGAAATAAGCGGTGAGTGGCTGTTGCAAACTACACTGGCCTCCTGGCATTTTCGGCTGTTTTCCACCCACCCTTGAAAATCATCTCTGGCCCAAAATGGAACTGTGAGCTGTACCACATGCTCTAAATGAAGTGCTAATTAAATACTTCTACTTAATGTAGACAACATTTCTTTGAAAAGACTGTAACGTATTGCAGATGTCATGAATTCCCTTAGAGACTGACAAGGGGAGCAACGTACACATTGCGTCCTTCACTAGGAGGTAGGGATGTAACCCGGGTGGCTGCGACTGATACTGCCTAATGCTGACACAGCACTCGTCTGATCCAAATTCCCACACGTGTTCTCTCCTGGTGACCTTGGTATCAGGAATACTGCAGGTGCTCCCATCTGGATGTACGCTTTGACACATGGGAGAGAAATGGTGGAGCTGTAGAGCTTGATAGGTACTCAGAGTCTAACAGAAAACAGGTAAGAACTGGCAGATGTTGCAGAAAAGGACCTAAATCTCCCTGAGGTGGAGGCCCCAGCCATGCTAGAGGAGCTGGCAAGTGGCTTCTGGCTCAGGCTGTCCCAGCGCAGGACGCATCTCCACAGCAAAGGAACTGAAAGGCTTTGGGTTTAGCACATGGGCTCGTGTCCTTTCTGGCAACAGGAGAAAGGCTGAAAATCCAGCTCCAGAGAAGCTGTAAGGCTCTGCTAAAGTTATTGCAGCTGAAATCACGGTCGATCTTTAGATTTCAGGGTCAGCAGCCATCAAGCTCAGAAGAGCCGGATCACTGAGCTTTTGGGATATGCTTATGCTGTTAATGGACCATATGTTCAAGCCCATTTCCAAGTCCAGACTTGCCCATGAGCAGCTTGTTTTCACGCAAGCTCTGGCGCAGGCTCCAGTCCAGCTCTAGCTCTGTCTTGAGGGAAGAGTTTGAGCAAAATGGGTGTCTTTGCACAGACCCAGGCCCTCAGCAGTGCAGCCTGGCTGGATGAGACAAGAGCAGGGCTGAGCATACAGGCGTTCAGTTTCCCAGCACGAGTCCCAAACTTGGGTTGAAACGCTTTGTATGTATACCAGACCCAAATTACCACCAGGCCAAATGAACAGAAACTTGCATGTCACGGAGTTGTCCCCACGTGCCGGTGCTCTTCACACCCAGGCAGGCTCTGAGATCAAGTCCTCTTGGGTCATCTTTTGAAGGAGGAGATTTTTCTCATAATCCACAGGACTAGAAATCCAGACTGTCCTTTCTATGACAGTTTAAACCCTTGGGTATCTGAAGGGCTACCTGTGAGACACCAGCACTTTGGGCTCAGACTTCAGGGATGGGGCAGAGAGGCGCTCCCTGCGTGCTCCGGGGCAGAAAAGGGAGCTTTCGGAGTATTTCAGCTGCAGTGGTTTGAACACACCCCTCACACAAACAAAGCGAATAGGATGGAGAGAATAAACTAGGAAATCCAGTTTTTATGCAGTAATGGTTACTTACAGGGCTGGGAAAGATCTCTGATGCTCCAATGTCAGGATGAGGGAAAGAGCCTGATTAGGCAGAGATTCCAGTTGGGAAAGGACGGAGCATGAGCCAGGACTCCTGGCTTTAATTAATTTGTGCTAATGAGCCTTGTTAGTGGCTTGCCTACTGATACACTGGTTTGCTCTTCAAAATGGATGGTACTATCCTGTCCTGTTGAGATCAAATAACTAAGGTATGTTAGTGCAAGTGACGTAATATTTACATAGGACGTCCAGGCCCGCAGATGAACACGGCAATAGTGCCTGCGTTTTGGGGGGGCTCAGTGATGATGAATTAAATCTTCCATTACCACTGGATATGTGTAAATTTGTAACTGCAAATTGCAGAAGGAGCTCAGCACTGAAGAGTTAAGAGGTAGAAAAAAAACAAAACAAAACAAAACAAAAAGTCCAGTTCTTTCTGTTTTCTTTCTGACCCATTTTGCTTTGACCCGCAGGCAGTGTGAACCACCTCTGCCCTCATCCAGCCGTACCTCCTGCGCTCACGGAGCTTTCCTCCCCGGGACTGTGGCCTGCAGCTCTCCCCAGCAGAAACAAAACTGGGGATTCATAGATCCCTAACTGCAAATTAAACTCCTTCTCCTTTTCTTTTGAAGATTGCAAGCTTGTAAAGATCTGAGGCTGGTTTAGCAACTGTTCTCTGCAGCAGGATTGTGCTTATTGTGCAATGTTAAAACAGTTATTTTTATTAAGAGTGAAGGCAGCATGTTTCCTTGCTGGTGGAAGGACCAATGTGGCCCATACTGTACTGATTTCTGCCTGCAGTGCTCAAAGTCTGCAGGCAAAATTGAGCCGCAGGGTGCAGAGAAGGATGCCTGTCCACCTTGGCAGCGTTGCTCCCATCACTCTCCGCACGCTGTCCCTGTCCCCACCTCAGCAGCTCTTCCACACCAGGCAGTTACATCTCAGCTACCTTTGCATCCCCAGGTACTGCGTGGGGTAAAGCATGTCCTTGTGCCATTGACAGCAGCCAGTAGAAGGTACGGACACCCTGGCACCCCAATGCTGGGAGCAAACCAACCTCTGGCAGCCCCAGTGCTTGGGGCACATGGAGCAAATTGCTCCTTCACAGGAGATCTGGGGATCTGGACAGTTTCCAGACAAATGACTTGCAAGGTGCCTGGTGGCTCTAAGTGAAGAATTAAGGGTACAGCCACTGTACCCTTTGCAGTAGCACAATTAATTTGTTATTCACCTTTTGTGGGTGGGAAGGATGTTTCAAGGTGGGATCTGAGCACACAGAGGGGTCAGAGTTGCTTTGGTGGCTGCAGTAGGCACCAACACGAGCCCACAGGGAGCTGGGGCTCTTGCGGTTGTACTGTGTGAAGATACCCCAGGAGATACTGGAGTCAAAAGCAGAGAAAAATCTTCATTTCAGAGTGACACAGCAATTAATTAGTACTATCTTTGCTCTTCTTTTGTTGAGGCTGATAACAGTGATGGCTGCACAGTATGAAGATAGCTTCAAAAAAATTCTTTATAATAAGAACTATGCAGCATCTTATTGTGTAAAGAGTATGAAAGCTGCTCCTGTAAAAATTCTTAGAATATTTCCATATTTCCTTCAAGATGGTTCTGCAATGTTGTGAGTGCTTTTTGGGGTTGGATGCTCTCTTGGGAGAAAAAGGAGGTAGGAATGGAAGATGATGAAGAAACAAGAAAAAGCGGGAAGAGAAAGCAGATAGCTAGGTGGAGAGTTTTCCTTAATAGAGCATTACACAGTGAGGATGTGAATTCAATTGCCTGTTGCTATTTCTTGTGACCGCATAAAATTCAAAGTACTTTGGTATTTAAATGGTTATAGAGTCAGAGATGAGTCATGAAGCAGAGCTGGTATTTTATCTGTGGCTGTGTTGGTGAATGGTTTTGTAATGCAAGGATCTTACTTCCACTCTCTCTACTTTAACGGTATTTTTGTTCTTAGATTATTTTGTTGCAGATAAACGGGACAAAATGAAGACCACTAATGCTTCTGGGGTTATCTATTATTACAGACAATAATTTTCTTTTAAAAAACATGCTGCTACAGAGGATTGCAGGGCTATTCCAAGTTCTCACTCTCCAGAGAGAATTAATGGAGAAAGATACCTTCTGGCTCCACTTCTGTAGGAAACTTTGAGGGGAACTTTTGCTGTTGTTGGTGAAGAGGTCTGAGTCAAGTCTCATTTTGCGCATCTTTTTGCCAACAGACAATGTGTCATTTGTGTCATAGCCGCTGCAAGCATCCTGCACAAGGGAGTGAGTGTTGGGGAGCGCAGGGGAGTGTATCCAGTGACATGAACTTAAAAAAAAAAAGAACCCTGCAAAGTTCAGTTCTGTATGTGGAAATGGATATGATTTTCAATTTTTCAAGTTTAATTCTCTTAGTATTTCTGAGTATGGCAAGCTAGAATAGGCTGAATTTTTTACAATAAATAGGATAGTTCACATGAAATTTATTTTGATGCAAAATGTTCTCTCTTGCCCTGAAGACAACCAGCTACTCAAGCAGCCCCTCCACCCCTAAAATAATTTGTAATGGTAGTTTTCTCTTCCCACGAAAGAAAAGTTAAATTTGAGAGAAGACAGATCCTTGTCCTAAGGGAAGTGTTGCTGATGTTAGAGTCAGGGCCCCCGAACAGAGGCAGCTTTTGGAAGATGCATGTTGAGGATTGTTAATGCTGGAGAGGGAACTGACTCATCACATCATCAGTTCTGCTCCTCTGCCAGTACAGCACAAAACATCTTTTATCATCACACTCTTTCTTCTTCATTTCTTTTTTAAAGGAGTTTAGAACTGGTTAGTGTTCTGGTCTTCCCCGTTTCCAGCCTGTTGGGGTGATGGAGCCGCATTTGCCCTGTGCAGGAGGACTCTTCCCATCCAGGCATGTCAGGGACAAGCCAGGGGATGAATTTCTTGGCTTACGCGTTCACTCCTAGCACTGAGTTGCACCCATACCCCTTAGCTGTAAGAAAACTAAGCTTTCCCATCTGAGTCCTTTTTTCTTTTTGCTTGACTTAATCCCTCCTTTCTCTTTGTTGCGGAAAGCACTGTTTATCTTAATGGGGACAGCAAGAACACTCTGGCCGCATAATTGCCACGAAGGCTACGGCGTGGTCCAGACGGTACCAGTTTGCACTGATATTTTTCTGGAGCATGCCAACAACAAGCGGCTGCTGTGAGAGCTGGAATTGCTGCTTTTTTTCTGTTCACATCTGCATTTGATTTTCAATCAAGACTTGGTTGGTGAAAAGCCAACTAATCTACAGTGCTTAGGGGTTTTTTGTTTGTTTTTAAGGGCCTGGTTTGAGCCAAGTTTAGTACCACAGAGCTAGTTTTTAATAGATTTTTTTTTTTTCCCCCCTGAATTATAAGCACTTTTGGATACAGACTATTTCAAATGGATCTTATGGGGAAATTATTATTCGCCGTTATTTCTTTGTATTAGTATCTTGTGTAGGACCGTGACGAAGGGCCCAGACCTTTCTGTGCCAGGTGCATCAGAGCACACAGCAGAATGGCAGGTCCCACACCCAGGCCCTCGTGGGGTCAGGGATGCTGCAGGGGGGATGCGTGCCTCCGGCTTCACGCGCCGGAGCCAGGGAAGTAGAAAAGCTTGACTTTTGTGAGAACTAGGGGAGGAATTTCAACAGGTTTTGCGTGAAATGCCTGGCATTTTGTTTGGGCTGCTGTCCCAGTCTCTTCCATTTGCTGCTGTTGTGGCAGATTAAGAGTTGGGTTTGTATTGAAGATACATGAAAAGTCACTGTTTAATCGGAAACTTCAAAGGAACTGGAAAAGGATCGATTTGTGATTCAACCACCTTAAGCTTTGGGTACCAAAAAGAGGAAAAGGTCTTGGATCACAGAGTTTTCACTTGTTTATGGCATTTTTTCTGTGAATTACAGTAACAGAAAGCACTGACCTGTGACTAACACGGTCTTACAGAAGGACCTCTAGTATTGCTTGCCGTCCTTTATTTACCCAAGGCTCCACTTGATACAGAACACACTTTTAATAGAATTTTTTAAGCTGAACATACAGGTGGTGTTGAAAGGTGCTGAACGAGTAACCCTCTGAAACTGCAGTTTTCTCTTAACATGGGAAAAATTGGTTAGGGGTACTGGCTGGATGAGGAAGAGAGCACATTAATCATACTGACAAAGAAAAAACATGAATGTTAAAAGCAACTAATATAACACAGCAGTAGTACTGTGAAACATTAACATTCACATCTCAGTGCTTTGTACCTGTATTTTAACGTGTGCTAGTGCAAAACCAGTGTCAAAATCTACCTCGGTCAGCCTGTTTGTCTCTTATACCCCCTGCGCCCACACCGGCATGGCACTGGGGAGCATCCCTCGGGCACTTGGCGGGGTCCCAGGAACTGTCCTGCCCAGAGCCCGTGCGGGGTCTGCGGGGACACAGCACGCCGGGAGGGAGGCGCTGTCGGGAGCCGGGGGCTGTTCCCGGGTGGCCCCCGCAGCCCCGGCCGCTCCCAGGCTGCTGCCGGCCCGGGCTGCTCCCTCTAGCGGCCCCTTTTCCATGGGATCAATTTGACCTCTCAGCCGGGAGAAGTTACGCTCCTTTGGGGTTTTTTTTTTTGGCGGGGTTGTTTTATGCGTATTTTCTATAGCTGGTGACTTTTCAACTAAAAGCGTAGGCTTTAGTGATGAAAATCCACGAGTCTCATCCCTCCTCTGCCTTCCTCTCCCAGCAGGCAGGACGTGTTCGCTGCAATAGTTTTGGCTTGTTAGAGAAGTGGTTTAAATAGTCGAAACTACTAAACGACTGCGTGGTTGTAGGGCAAAGTACAACCTTCAGCAGTCCATGCTTTCTTCTGCTATATGGCAAAAGCTTGAAAGATCCCTTAGTAATGGGCAGCCCAGAGCTAAAATCTATCATTCCCTTCTGGTTAGTGTTCTTTTAGCCAGCAAAGATATCAACTACAGTCTCTGTATGGAAAACCCGCTAATTTCTCACCTACCTTCAATTTTCTGGGTCAGTCCCAGTGGACGGATGTTTAAAAATACGTCCTAGCTGGAGGCTGAGCGTGCGGCTGCAGCGGTTCTGTTCAGCCAGCCGACTGGGCAAGTTGGCAGCCCTGTTTGCACGGGGCGTGAAACTCCGAGGGGAGCTGGATGCGGCCGTCGGTGCTGCCGGCAGCACTGGGGCCGACGCCGTCTTGCAGGGTGACAGGCTCTTCTCTGCCCTACGTGGAAAGTAGAACACACAGAATTTTAAATCACTACCCATTTCAGTCTTTTTGGGGATGATCTTAGGGAGCTTGGATAGCTTGGTCTGCCTTCTGCAGTGCACACGGTGCCGTCTGTTGCTGCCTTCCCTGCGGCGCCTACAAACCTTACTCTTGATGCAGTTTGTGCTTATGTCCAGTACGTTTGCCTGAAAATCTGACCTAGGCACCAATGCAGGATGAGCAATTTCAGGTCTTTAATGGAAATTTCTTCTCTTCCTCCATGCTTGGCCTTCAGAAAATGGTTTTCTTTTTTTCTTTTTTTTTTTTTTTTTGGGGGGGGGTGGGGGGAGGAAGGAAAAGCGTTGAACTTCTGTTTACCTCATTTTGTTTGAACAGAGCCCTGTGTGTTAACCCTCCTCCGCACAATGAAACTCTGTACAGTGAAAATTGGCTAAGTGGGTCCTTATTCAGGATCATTCATCACCGGGGCACTGCCTCGTGCATGCATGGCAGATTTACATCAGTGAAACTGAGGAAGAAAAACAAAAGACCCATGATCTGAAGGAAGGGCTGGCGTTATTTATGAAGCGCCAGTTAATGTGCTGAGGATTAGATGAAGATCTAATCAGCCGTGCTCTGCAAGGGTGCTGGTGGCAGGGTGACATGTCACCGAACACTGCAGCGAGGAGGACAACGTGTTCGGCAACTCAGGGCTGCTCAGAGGCACATCGCGGCGTGCGTTTTGCACACTAGACACTCTCCTTCAGAAGAGGGGGCATGCAGATGGGAAGTAAGTCTAGTGGTGAGTACAGACAGTAAAATTAGTTGAAGGAAAGAGTGTTCTTGTTGCACTTGCTTATTTGAAGCCTCAGGACCTTCACCAGGCCAGGAAGCCGCAGTGATAGTTTCAGATGCCACTTTGCTCATTTTGTCCAAGCAAAATAAATGCCAACAAATATCAGAGGGGATGCAGAGATGAATGGAGAACGTGCTTCTTGGAGTCAGCAATTCATCCTCCTTGAGGGGCTCAAATATGTACCTTCCCTTGTGTCTCTCTGCTGTATTTCAGTGAGGGACCAGCAGCAGCAGCAGCTCTGAAGTTGTTAGCCAGGAGCCCGAACCCGCGAGCCAGGCTCAGGCTGACTAAACCAGAGCATCGTGAGGATGCTGCTGGGTGCAGGGTGTGCGGTGTCGGCTGGCACCCGCTGCTCATTCACAAATTCTCAGCTTTTTCATAGCAATGGCAATACTTGCTCAACAGCCAATTGCCAGGCCACGAGGAAGCCTTCTCCCACTCCCTGTGTCCTGGTGGTTTGTGTTAAAGGAGAAATTGCATCTCTTGGCACTGGTCGAGATGAGAGTTGTTCTGGTTTCCGAGGCGTTGCTTTTCGGTGAGTGTCTCCAGCTGCTGCACTCCCCTTCACTCAGGGCACTGACTCATGCTTTCTGCCATCACAATAAGTCTGTTTTCATAAACAAAATTAAGTGCGCTGTGTTTATTCATTAGGGAGATCCGAAGTCTCTCAGCAACCAAGAAATATGCTTCGTGGGATGAACTCTCCCTCCCTCTTCCCCCCTTTTCTCTCTTAGCAGCTAAGGGAAAGAAAAGGTTTGGGAAAACACTGGCCCGATGTTATCGGCGTGCTGATTCTGTGCCTGCTGGTGTGCAACACCACGGCTGAGGAGCTGGTGCTGACTGTTCGGCTGGGGTTTGTACATCTCGGAGGCTCAGTATTCCAGAGAGGCACATTGTAAATTGCACAAAGACGAACAGGAAAAAAATGGGACAGGTTAATGAACTAGGCTTTAAACAACGCTCCAGGTAAGCCGAGCTCAGGTGAGGGGTCTCAGCCTGACAGCCAGAGGGAGAAGCTATTCTGGCACACGGATGGTGCTAGGTCTCCATACTCCTCCATACCAGTGGCTCTCTTACGGATGGTTTTGGTCAGGACTGGTCCTGGGCATGGGCAAAGCCAAGCAAGGCAGGTTGCCCGATGCCTCAGTGCCTGTGCCGGAGCCCTGGCTCTGCTGCTCTTCCCCCTGTCGCGTCTGTCTCAGCCCCAGCCTCCCGCTCTCCTTCCCGCACTGGGAACACAGCTGGACCCAGCCCCTGGCCTAAGTGGGACAAAATTCAATTTGCCTGCGGTGCTGATAGGTTTTGAGCTGGGTCTACAGCAAGGCCAGAGGCTCCTGCAGCCGCACCGTGCCCAGACTCCCCACTTCTGGGTGTCACTCCTCCCTGCTGCCAAGGCTCCTACAGTCGCTGCCATCTGGGATTACTGATGCGTTGGTGACATCCATGTTTCTTCATTAAGGACTGAACTAATGCCTGCAATACCATTTGAGAGAAAAGAAAAACCTTCCCATGGCTAAGCTTGAAGTAAAATTAAATCGGATGGAAATTGTATGAGTGCGTTTGTGGCAACAGGATGGATAAAATTTTGTGACTGAAACAACCCCTGTGCTCTCACTTAGAACCAGTGTAAAGGCGAGTAGCAACCGAGAGATGGCATTGAGCATGTCAAGAGTCAGAATCCAATTAAACTAATAAATAAGCCCCTGTAATTCTCCCAAGTTTTAACTCAAGCATCCAGATTTAGAGATTCTGCACCTTGGTCAGCTGCAGAGGGAGAAGTGCAAAACGCCAGGTTATGGAGCATTATTCTAATCTTAGCTGAAGAAAATGGACTGGATCAGAATCGGTAAGTCTGCATAAGGACACGTCTTGCTTATATCAGCCCACCAATACAGATTTACTCCCTAACGTACGTTGCCTATTACCGTACATTTTCCAGCATGCCAGCGCTGCTCCCTTTGAAATTTGGGTTATGTTGTGGAACCCAAATCAGAGACTTGCAAAGAGTCTCCCATATTGAGTGCGTGCTTCCATTCAGATAGTCTTAATCCTGCAGAAGATAATTTAGAAGAATTAAGTAATCCCCAAGCCAGTGGGGAGCAGCGAGGGAAGCAATTAAATCAGCCGGGTATAATGTCAATATACACAGAGTGTAATCGCAGCTTCTTAAATAGCAAGATCTGGGTTTGAACATTGACTAATAAAACCATGTTATTACAGGGTGGAAAATATACCTTGAATTTCTACTCATAACAGCTACTCAGTGACTTCTTTAGTAGTATGCAAATTTTGTACCCATAGAAGAGGAAATAAATGTGGAATTTGCTGCCTTTGCAGCAAATGTAGAAGGTATTTTGGCCATTCTTGAAATCCCACTTTCTACCACGTACCATAAATGAAGTGAATACCTTTCACTTGTGCTTTGGAGGGATCCATAAATCAGAAACAAAGGACAGCAAAATAACAGGGTGGTGTTTCTCCTTCTAAAGCACCAGATACCCCGTGCCAACAGCAACAATGTCAACGTGAACTGCGGTTTCCGTGCCAGACGATTCTATGGGACTTGAGTTTTGGTGGTCGCTCACCTTCCGGCGCGCAGAGCCAGCCCTCGCTTGCCAGCACCCGGTCTTCTTCAGGCGTCATTCCTCAGTAAGAGATGCTGGCAGCCACCCCAAACTTCATGAATTTGGGGGAGCAGGAACATGGATATTGATCTGGGCTCCGACTTCTAATAACTGGATTCTATCCCCAGTTATCATCGCAGTTGCTGGAGCTGGGACTTTGGATGAGTCCCTTTCCCATGCCTCAGTTTCACCATCTGTACAAACAAGGTTATAATATTATTTCCTTGAGAAATTTGTGCTGTGTGGGTGAAAAAACACTGGATAAAACCAAGGAATTTTGTAATTTTAAAATGTTTAAAATTTTGGAATGTTTTGATTTCTTTGTGATTGACAGCAAACGCAGGGGGTCTTCTGGCTTAAGTTCCCACATGGAGAACTGGATACACTGATATGTGTAGGAGTTTTTTGGCTAGGAAAGCACCATGTCTTCAAAAGCATAACCAGACAGACTGTCCTGCTAAATAGTCACAAGCACGTGACTGTGCATAATTCTTCAAAGGAGACATCTTAACCTTCTCTCATCGGTGTGTCTACAAATACTGTTTCGGTACTCTTCTATGCCTGTTGCTGTCGGAGTCTTTCACCACTGAAAAATGTTCTGGGTAAAGTGTTGCCCAGGCAAAATGGATGTCTAATTTTCAGCCTCTGCCAGGTCAGCCTCCAGCTCTGATTGCTTATAAAACACCCAACAGATGAATCTCATGCAGAAGTGAATTGTCCTCTTCATCACCTTCAGGTGGTTCTGCGCCTCAACCCTTACCTCCTTCTGAAAGATGGTGCCAGTGAGCCACCATCGGGTGCTGCTCTTTGCAAACTAGAGGCGTGTGGGTCTCAAAAGACTCTAACAACTTTTCTAAAAAGTCCTGACTCGTTTCAAATCTTCTTATTTCAGAAACTGAAAAATTAGAACACATAGAATACATACATAGAAGGGATCTCATCAAACACATGATGGGCTCCAAGTCCACAAATGGGTCTACATCTGTGTTAAGGGTAGGTTGAAATGTTTCAACCAGCCAAAGCTTCTGGATGTGGTGCCTCTAAAAAGTCACATTCAAGCTCAAACCTATATATCACATATTTGAACCAAAATTTGTCACCCAGGTTTGGGGGAGGGAGAAGCCTCATGGTTATTTCTGTCACTGCAATTTTTTTCTTTTCTACTGAGTCATGATGCTTATCAGGCGTTGTTACTTAAAAAACCCCAGAGTATCGATTTGTGTGGGGTCCATCCTCGCGCGGGTTTCCATGCCACCTCTGGAGGCCAGGGCTGCTGTTTGCCGGGTAGGCTTGGTGGGGTTCTCCCAGCTGTGAAATGGGGCGCTTGGCTCTTGGAGACTAACGGGAGCGCGCAGTGTTGGGGAATGAAGGAAAAGGCCCGGAAGGTGTGTAGCCGTCGCAGCAGCTGTGCAAACACTGCTTTAATACAGAGCTGCTGCAATTAATAGAAAAGGCGTCATCATCGTCTCATCAGCTGCTGCCCGGTGCATGAACTGCAGCGGCAGAGATCAGCCCAGCAAAACTCCCTGCTTTCCTACGAGGGAACTAAGCAGCACAAGGCGAACCGAGGTGCGCGGAAGACTGGAAAAAGAAGGTTTTTCCAGACAAAACGCTTTTCGCAATCGTGAAACGCTTCCCAGTCTGGGCATGGCCTTGCCAGAGCAGGGAAGAGATGGCCGGGACGCCCCAGAGGGGAGGGCAGGGGTGTCCGCCTGCCCCTGCCTCCGTCTTGGAAAGGCCGGCGGGATCACCCCACGCCTGGAGAAGTGGGGGGGCTGGAACTGCTTTGCCCGGCAGCGCTTCTTGCTGTCAGCGGGGGGAGGCTTTGGGGGGGCAGCAAGCGCAGCGAGGGGGCCCTGTGGGAGGATGCAGCAGCCGAAGCTGCACCGGCTCGGCTGCCAGCGGGGCTCCTGCCTCCCCCCCCGCGTCCCGGGAAGGGTTTTCCATGGACGTTTGCCGCTGCCTCTGGCGCTGCAGCTCAGCCCCCCGGCGCGGGGGTCTCCGCGGGGCGGGCGGCGGGATGGGGGCGGCAGAGCGGGGACACGTCCCCTGCGGGTGGCGGGGACACCCCGCGCCGTGCCCACGGACTTCTTGTTCTTGCTGAGGAGGGAGGGAAAAAAAAACCCCGACAAAACCCAACCAATCCTCCACGCAGCCTAAAAAGCAAATTTTATATAAACTTTGCTGTGGCAACAGCCTGCAGCCTAGAGGGAGCTGTGCTGTTGTGAGACAATGTATTACACGGCCCGTTCTCATATAAAAGCTTAGAAAATGTAAGGTATGTGGGCATGGTTCAATTACATTTATGCCTTCCATTTATTTCTTATGTTTTATCGCCTTCTTAAAGGTGAACGAAGCCGATACAGTTTCTTGCAAAAGCCCTGTATACACAGCCAGCACAAATCCTCATTTATAGAAATGGTTGAGTTTAGCACGGGGAAAAAGAAAAAACATAAGGAAAAAGAAAGGCACCCCAGTGCCAATGGTAGACTGAGCTACTCCCTGGAGCCTTCAACTCAGAAAAGAAAGGTCTCTCTCGCTCTTCCCTCACGTTTTCCTTTAGTGAAGCCCAACATGAAAAAGCTTAGAAATGAAACATCTGTTGGGCTTAGATTTCGGTGGCTTGCTCGTGCTGATATCATCAGGCATCTGAGAAGGCTTTCATGATAATACTTGTCTTTCAATAAGTTTTTATATAAAGGGTCTGTGAAAAATTTAGTCAGGCTGACTTAAACCTTCAGGACTATGCATCTCGCCAGTGAGCTAGCCTTACCATGTATTTGATATATGTAATATACGTAGCACGGGGAGCAGGTGAAAGCCGAGCCCTTAGTATCACTCTGAGGAAAACTAACCTGCCAGTCAATGAAGCTTCACTTTGACTGAATCATAGCCAGTGGGTAGAAAATACACGAATTCCCATCACTGTCGTGTTCACATACTCTTACCCAGCACGGCGCGGAGCTAGTATGGCCAATCTGTCACACTTTGTGGGGCACAACCGCTGTGCAGCTGTTGAGGTCCCCCCGCAACACCTGAGCAGGCTGCTGTGCTGCTGGCTGGGGACGCGAGCAGTGCCTCTGCTGTGAAGCCACTATAAATACGCCTGGAAAGTTTCAGGAATTAACAGTAGCACTCCGAGGCTCTCACGGTAAGTCAATGAGGCCCCGTTTCCCATGGATGTTTTTCTTGTGCTGGAAACCCTTTAATTTTAATTGGGGATGAGGAAAGTTTGCTGGTAGTTGCAGTAAGCCTGCAACGCCTGTTCCTCCTTCCTGCACACACTTCCAGAGAACGGATGAAAAAGTCCATCTCTGTCACTTGCCACATGTGTGGCCATCACCACCCGTCCTTCCCCAGCCAGGCCGTAATTTTTCTTTCAGCTAGAAGCAGATTTGTGTTTTGCTGTATAAAAAGGGCAGGGCTAAAGGCAGTGGCTTCAGCACAGATTAGGGCAAACCGTGCAAGGAATCAGGCGGTAAGATGCGAGGAGGGCTGCTGTCCTAAGTTTGGGTGGGGGACACACACCCCTGAATCTGTGATGGCTTTTGATGCCTCGAGTTCACCTGGTGTAAAAGTTAAGGCACATGGGTTTGTGACTATCCTGACATATTGCAAAAAAAAATGTAAATTAAAGGGGGAAGGCGCATGTAGCTGGCAAAAAAGTCATTGATAGTATCTGTCAAATCTAGTACTACTCAAACTTGACTCCTTCTGTGATTACTCCTAGGCTGTCATTAAGGCCTGCCACAAAATCACAGTATTCATCTCTGCTCTGCAGGGCTGTAATAGTTTCCCCTCGGCCACGCTGCTTGCTGCTACGCCGACGGCTCCCACCAAGGGCCGGGAGGGCTCGTCGGTGCAGGCAGTCAGCGGCTTTGCTGGAGGGAGGTTTCCGAAGGCAGACATCCTAATCCACTCTAAACCCTCAGCAATATTTCAGACTAGGCATTCTCGGTTGCTGCTCTCAGCTAGAGGTGGTGGAAGGACTGGGCTGCTCCCGGGGGGACCTTTGAGTCATATTTCCTCGGCTCTTTCCTCGCAGCGCTGCTGGAGGAGAGGGCTCGGGGCAGCGTCGGGGCTGCCTGGCTGTCTCTCGCCTCCGCCGGAGGCAGAGCCAGGATACGTGCCAGTGGCAAGCCCAGAGGTCCGAGGAGGTAAGCTGCAGTTTCTTACTGCTGGTTTCGTACTATCTGGAGCCCAAGGTACAGCCTCGCCCATACAGCAGTTAATATCACCTGGAAATACCTTCTTTAGTTGCATACGCTCCCACAGTTGTGCATAAATGTTGCAGTTGGCCAAGGAAGGGGGGTGTTTTTATGCTTTTTAGCTTGGTTTCTGAAGAAAACAAGGCTGGTATGGTGAATGCTGGCTGCTTGCCAGGCCCCATCCCTGGCCTGAAAGTCCATTTCAGCCAAAATCCCCAAGCGGAGCTGGGCTCTCAGAGGCAGTTAGACAGCTAATAGGCTGCAAAGCACAAGTATCCTTTTACTGTTTATATTTCTTATATCTATATCTGAGCGGCAGATAGAGATCGTTTTTATTTACGTGCCTGCCTTCCTTCCTTGCTCTGGCCTGCCTCCGTGCTCTCCCGCCTGAGGTCAGCTACAACTTCCATCCTGCTCGCCGCTGGATGAAGAGGTGCCTTTGTGCTGCAGCCACCTCTGGTGCCTGGGTTTGGCCAAGCGGTGTGCGCTGCAGCTCCTGCCAGCCTCCCCCCGGGCTTTTCGGTTAAAAGTGGTTCCCGACAACCTCAGCAATTCTGCTGTGCCAGCAGTCCTGCCCTTCGGTTTAGGAGGAGCTCGGATCCTGTGCTGTGGCCTTCCCTTCCCTGTATAAAAATAATTCGAGCCCCTCTGCAAGGTGAGTTCAGTGAGCTGAGGGCTGCTTGGAGGAGCAGAGCCCAGCTGAGGCACAGGAGGTGAGCAGGGGTAGGGAAGAGGAGGACGGTGTTGGGTGGGAGCTCATCTTTCCTGCGAAGCTCCCTTAGCAGCAGCCCAGTTGAGCGTGGCCACCTGAGCCAGCCAGTGATGATGCATTCAGAAAAGAATCTGGTCCGAAGCTGAAAGGCAGCTTCTTAAATTGAGTAAATTACATTTTGTATTTAAAAAAAAAAAAAAGAACTTGTAAATCGCATATTTACACAATGGAGCACGCGAGTTCTCATACGAAACCCAGATGTTCATTAGAAACATGAATTTTTCAGCCTTGCTGCTACCATGAAAAGTAAAACTGGGAAAAAAGTCAGCTGTGTTGAAGGGGTATAAAGGAGTGAGTGAAGTCTACAAAATCCAGGAAATTTCCCGTTAAGACTAAAAATCTGGGGAGCTATTGTAGTCTTTTCATTTGGACCCAAGATATAAATTGAAGCCAGAGTATCAGATCAGGTGCTCAAGTTCTCAGCCTTTAGCTGTGGAATTTCCAGGTTAAGTTACTTAAATTTTCCTGTTGCTGAATAAAGCTAAAATCCTGTGTGCCATATATTTGCTCATCATAAAATGTTCTCTCCTAGCCAGTAACAGCTTCTTTGTTGGCGAAGCCTGTCTGGTTTATGAGCTTCCCAGCCTTTGTACAGTGTACTGGGAGTTAAGAACTTCCACATGGCGCTTGCTCTGAGGCTTTTGTGAATAAGCAAAGCAAAGTGCTTGCTCTATGTCCAACAAATGCATCAAATATGGTTTGAATTCTCTGTTTTTAAATGCAAAGGATAATATTGATTTTGTTAAGGTAAATGTCTTTAATTGTACGCTATATAAACTCGACTCTTACTGAGACATAATGGGCTCCGGGCGTTCTTCCAGCACAGCAGTATGAAAATGCATCTTTTAGTGTCTCCAGTAGAGAAATGCAGAATTAAGATTTAGATGAACAAAAATTAAATGGAGTACATTTCCCAGTCTCTAAAAAGCATATACTGATGCAGATGGACATTTACACAGATGGAAATTAATGCTGTATAAAGGCAAAAACTCTGTGGAGTACCTGTTGATGTGCAGTGTCTAGTGCTTTTTATTGGGATGGTGCTGGTGGGAATAGAAAATTAAATGAGGGGAAATAGACAATAAGAGACAATGAGGAAGTTCATACAATTGTCACTGTATGAATCAATCAATCTCATCTACAGAAACTGCATGGGATCTTGACGCAAAGTGGTACGGGGCATCTCATTCACAAAGAAGTACTCCATTCTCTGAAATCCTTACGCACGTCCCGTTTGTATTTAGGAGGGTGACAAGGACAAGAGAACTACCAGGTGGGTGACTCACCCACTTGATATTAGTTGAGCAAAGGTGATAAAGGTATTTAAGAACAGACCAAACACTCATGCAGCAGATGATATCCTTTCATTTATTGCTAAACTACCATAGTACAGGCAATATATAAAAATATTTTACAGATAGCAAAAAATCATTACATTGGAGGTTAACAATGTTGTTGTAGGAATGTGAATGATATAAACCCCTTTTCAATTCTTAAAGTTAGGCTTTTGAACAAACAGTTTTGATTAAAAGGACATCTGTTAGGGTGATTTGAGTGACAATTGCGCACTCCTGTATCTAATTAACACATGGTTTTACCTGAACATACAGGGTAGGGCTTCAGCAAGGACACTTGGACTTCAGTGAGAGAGGGATCGCTTCATAATTACACACACACATGCACATACATACACACAATATGTAAGTCCCAATTAGGCCACCATTATTAAAACTGAGCTGTACCTTGATTCTCCTTTCCCAGGTCTCGCCACACTACTTGTGTAGTAAGGTACTGATCAGCATCAGTAAAATGATGGCAGTTTAATCCTGGAATAACTGATTATTCCAGCAACACATCTCTGGATTTCTGGGCTATTACAAACACATAAATCATTATTCATTTTTGTGACTCAATCATTCTAGAACTTTCTACCCAATTTTGCTATTTTATGAGAATAACTGAAAAGAAACACAAAAGACTAACTTTTCCCCAGATAACCACTTGTTTGCAGCCTGTATGATCTTTTACAGCACCAGCACCTTCATTTGAAATTTATTGCAATATGGGTCAGGTACCAATTTATTTTTTTTGTACCCCAGGAACAATGAAAATGGCTAAACAAATCATAAACAGACCATAGTAGATTAGATACTGACTGGTGGTTAAACCAATTGCTATCAGCTGTCACCCGCTGCAGTTATAAAGTAGCAGACACTAAAAGAGACAGATGTCAATCTTACGTCAAATGTTCAAAAAGGTGGATTATTCATTCTGAACTGAGATTAATAAAGAATTACAACTTTCCACATGTGATGGCAGATAGATGCTTTACATTTACAGGTAAGAAATCATTGCAATGTAAACGATGAGGAAAACAGTTGATTTCTGCAGAATTTGCAATTTACTCAGTCTAAACCCAACACTGGCATCTCTTCCTATTGCACAGGAACACAATATAAATAAAGAACACTCAGAATTGCAGGTAAACTGGAACATCAGATGATATTAAGTGGTGCAAAATCTATGAAGATCTGAATCAGTTTAAGATTTGAAATTAAGAGAATCATTTTCTTGAATCCCATCTGGCAGATAATTGCTCCCTATTAAGTAGCAATTTGGAAAGAAATGCAGGGGAAAAAGTCAGATTGAAATATTTAGAAACATATTTCTGAAGTGTTTAAAGCTGTCTCTGAAGTCTTTGGAAAATTTATCAAATACATCTATTTTAGGATAATAACAATTCAACAACAATTGCATAGAAAATTAATACACTCAGAAAATGAAAATTGATCCTTTATAAATACTATCCTTAAACCAAAAGGTGTTGCATATTTGGTCAGACAAAAAGCATAGACACTTTTTTGTAAAGATATGGATTACAAAATATACTTTAAAAAAACATGCTAGCTAATTTGAGAACTGTTTTAGATATGTTATTAAGCAGCAGCATTTTATACAATAGAGAATAACATAGTGCTGGTTTGGGAAATATTCTACATTCAGAAAATGCTGTATTCCTACAAGAAGAATGGAAGTGATACATATTTACATGGATACAAATAAAGCAAGTGCAAAAACCATGGCTCTTCTACATTCTTTCTACCAATAAAAACACATACATTAGACACTTTCATTCCATTGCTGTTGTTCAGGTCTTACATTTTGCTCATTCTCATGGAGAAAAACAAAAACGGGACTTCATATTTCATTGCAAGTATCTTCACGAGCAATTACTCTCCTGGCAAACTGTACTTCCAGCACTCATAACTGACAAAAAAAATCTTCCTGATATCTGTCCACTCCCATTCCACTCTCAGACTGTTTACATATCATGAATGATGATCTTATTCTACGTATTCATATATTTGATGCAGAAGTTTATCAAAGCTCATCCTGTATTTGCAGCCAAAGCTTGGATGGAAAAATGGAAGCAAAAAAAAAAAAATGCACACACACACAAAAATGAAAGAGATGAACTTTGAGTTCCAACGAGCCCCATGTACTTTGCATGGTATAACTTTGATGGAAAATGCATTAGAGTTGTTCACCCTGTAGACAATATATTTGGAGGCCTTTGGTACAATGGCAGGAAGGCACTGTGGTGAAACATTCAGATAACTGAGGAAAGACAGAATTTCCTCATGTGCAAATATGGCTATCTTCCAGATAAAGTGAGAACAAATTACTCACAAAATGGTATTAACTCTTCCAAGGTTAACCTAATGCTTCTACAGAAAGACAGCAAGTTGTATTAAGTAACAAAATATTAATACTGGACAAACACTGCTCAGCAAGAACAGGAAATAATTTAGTACTGTATATTTTGAAGTTCTTCAGCTTAGCTATATAATTTTAACATATTAGTTTTCTTTTTAAAAAGAGACAACAATATGTAATGCTATGGCTGAGGATACTCCTTTTCTCCGGCAATAAATATAAAGTTGGTTAAAGCTGTATTATTTAACTAACAGTTGCATGTAAAAGCGGACAGAGTAGCACAGCCTGACCTCATGTAGCTGTAACTAGAACCACTAAAATGTAGTCTCTATTATATACATCTTATGAACCCTCGATCCAGTAGTTGGCTTCACGTGCCTGCATAGGTCTGGCTGACTGAAGCCAACTAAAGGATCGTGACCCAAGTGTGTAATAGTGTGTGTGTGTGTGTGTATGTGTTCACATATAATCATATGTATATAATATATCCACATATATATAGGGTTATATTATATAAATATACATGTATATGCACCTACACAAACACACATACAGATTAATATTTATGCATTAAAAATGAGGAAGACATACAGCTAATGCAAGCACGAGTAAAGCACTTGTAGCACGTTAAAAAAAAAAAAAAAATCCTCTCCCCCCTCTCTATAGCAAAGTGCCCGAAGGAACACAGAAGAGCACTGGAAATCTTAACTTTCAGTTAAAGAGCGCATGTTTCATGGGTGCATCCTGCAAAGTAGCTTCAATGGAGCATTGCAGGGGCTCAGGGGTTTGCCTGCCCGGGTCCCTTTGAATGCTGAAAAGCCTTTGCTATGATGAGCCCACATTTTTCTTGTCTGCTATACACATTTATGCCTTACAGTAAAAAGGGGAGAAAGATGCTTAAATGATCAATGGGGGACAGCGACAAAAAATAAAAATAAAAATCAGTCCACATCATGAACACGCATACTGCAATGGCTCATCGTAGGAGAAGGTTGCTAGTGGATTTGGTGTGCAGTTATCTGACTTCAAGATCAGCCATTCAGCTGTATACAGAGGACTGTTGGCAAGCAGTTGCTATGGACAATTACCAAATAAGCAGCAGTATTTTTAGACTACGTCAGTGCATCTACAGATTTCAAAAGATGTTCATGTTCTTTTTCGATATTCTATTTAAAATCCAGCAGGAGCAAAGTTTCTGTTAGTTATTTGAGGATTTTTGGTTTTCCGTGAATGGGTTTTTGGTTTGTTTTTTTTAAATTTCTCCTATACTTTACGTGTTGGATCAGGGAAAATAGATGGTAATTTTTGGTACTTCCAAGCACGAATTCTGTGAAACCGGGAGACATGTTTGCTCTGTTCTTTTACTCAGCTGCAGCAAAGAACTTCTGACAGGCAACTTTTGGCCTGAGGAATTTTTCAAAATTGTCCAAAATGTCAGACTGCATTAAAAATCCATAACATATGTCAGATTCTGGCAAACTGGCAGTTTTAAAACAACCCCAAAATAGCTTATTTGAGACATGCAAGCCAGTCGAAGTACTATACGAATGCTGTTTAATGATCAACAGTTCCCCTGCGCAGAAGTCATTTCAGCTAGTCCAAGCCTCAGGTTTGTTTCTGTAGAAGTCAGCAATAAAAAAGGCCATTTTCACCGCTGCAGGTAAGAGGCTGAGGCTCGGCTAGCTCAACATTCGTACGGATGCAACATGCGGAACTCACAATTCGAGCACCAGAATGAGGCACCCTCAGCCA
Source organism: Burhinus oedicnemus (assembly GCA_008921705.1). Lineage (NCBI taxonomy): Eukaryota > Metazoa > Chordata > Aves > Charadriiformes > Burhinidae > Burhinus > Burhinus oedicnemus. Next base: position 1,516,452 of record VFFE01007100.1, on the reverse strand, counting down.
GCGACGTTTTGGTGTTGCTGAAATGGGATGCAGGGGACTCATTTTGTGACAAAAGATTTGAATCTCGCAAAGTGGACTAACGCCTGCTACCACTCACTGTCTTAGACTAACACTGCCGGTGCGTGTCAGCAGTACTTCAAGGGGAAAAAGAAGCAAACTCCCGAAGCCATGTTATTAATGTCAGTTTGGGATTTGCAATCGGGAAGGGCTCTGGTCTGGTTCTGGACCTAGGCTTGGTTGAATCCAGGGCTTAGAGCTGCTCCTGTGAAATTCAGATTTCAGTTTAATAGCCAAGATTATAGGTGAGACCTAGGTCAGGTATTCCGGAAAGTCTAATGCTTCTATCTCTAACTCTAAAACTGCAGACTTTGCAGAGTTTAAGCACCAGCTTTTAGTGACAGAAAATATATTCTTCTCAATACTCCTGAAAAGATTTCTGTTGAACTGAGCACATACTCTGCAAGGTTTGTGCTAGACCTTTCTTGCAATATTGGGGAACCAATTACGCAGCTGCTCTCCCGGTCTGCTGTATTCATATAACCCAATTCCTGCCGTGAGCATGTGGACATGTTGGTATTCAGCAAAGTTTACTGTGAAACAACTGAGAACAGGATAGAGTCACTGTGTTTTCTAGAAGAGAGCTCAGGCTCTGCACTCTTGAAAATATCAGTGTTCCTCATTTACAAAACCAGAGAAGATTACTACGTATTTCCTACAATATTATGGCTGTTTTTTACTGTACATTGATTATCCACTCACGATGCCTTTTTATCACACTGTAGTAGCAATGACACACCAAAATGTTATAAACTTGCTAGCTGTACAACTGCAGGTGGCAGCGGTTATCTCTTGTCGTGATAAGCCTGTGTCAGTACAGTATATTCTAACACAGGAAGTAAAACATAACAAACATACTAACTCACGTGGAAATGTAACCTTTCCAGAAATTGCTGGTAGTTTTGCAAAGCTGAAGAGACAAAGTGAATATAAGTAAGTGTATACTTTTTCTGGAACATACGGTTTCTATAAGATGCAATTCTTTTCCTCTGCAGCTTGTGTGGTTAAATGTTACAGCTGCTAAATGAGATAAGTTACGAGCCAATAGCAGGTTCTATATGAAAAGAAACAGCAATGATTTATTAGAGAGAAAATATCTAAGATGTGTTCATACACTGACTAAATATTAATAAGGATCAAACATAAAATCTTTGGATTTACTGTGACTCCTATATATTAATCTCTGTTTTATCTGGGTTTATTTTACCTTGGGACAGTTGTTAGAACTGCTGAATTGCTCTTTTCACTGGTTCTCTGTGAGCCTCCTTCTCCTTCAAATTTCTATGCAGTCTGACAAGAAAAATGAAGAAAACTCCTGGATTCAGCTGACATCTACTGTTTGAAATACTGATCACAGTGCTCAGAGTCAGAAGAAAATGGCTTTTGATCCCAGGTCGGATAAAGGCTGAGCAAGCTTAGATTGCCTCAGTTTCCTACAACAATAAAATTTCTCAAAAGCGCTTTGAGACCTGGAGGGCAAGTCATTGTTAGTGAACTGCAAAATGTCGTTATTCTTTTATGGAATATATTACTCTTTCTTCCCCCATTTCCCACCCCACCCAAATAAGCACTAATACATAACCTCCCTTGCTTTGTGCGGTGTTCAGGAGTGACATCTCACTTCTCCCTTATTACTAAGATAGATCGATACATAGACAGATATTTTGCAGCAGGCTTGAAGAGTTTCCTCAGACAGATGCTCTGTTACATGAGAACAATACGGTCTTTGGACAAAAGGAAGGGTGTCCTTCTCAATGTTTACAGAGAGAGGTGGCGAGTTGCTTAGTCAAGGCTGTCAGCTTGATGCCAATACATTGTTCCTTGCATTGAATTGGTGCCTTGAGATGAAGAGTTAAGGAAGCAGGAGGTTGCAGGGGCATTGGAAGGATCTAAGAGGTCAGTTATGGAAGGATTCGGTAAAAGTTGTCTCTTCTATGTCTGATTTCTGGCAGGGAGTCCAGAAAATTCCTTCCTGATAATTTCGTTAACTGTGAAATAAAAGAAAGAGAAAGAAATGTTAGAGCACTTTCAAAATCACAAGAAGTAAAAGCAATCCTTGGCAGTTTGCTGTTAAGCTGAAAACATCCCCTCTGTATTCATAACATAATTTTATTAAAACCTAAAACTTTAAGCCCTATTTACCCAGACTACATATTTTTGGAAGGCAAGGGGGAAGGAGCGGAGAGAGAAGGTTTACACTGTGTTCAGCATGCTTCAAGTACCATAAAAAAACTGAGAAGCTGTACCATGTGTCCAGTACATGCTACATCCCTTACAAACACAACACTTTCCCTCTTACAAGACATTTGCTTTACCTGGGTTAAAAATCATAAATATCTGTAAAGTATCTGAGCACTTTAACATTTTCACTAGGCTGAAATAAGAATATTTTTAAAAGAGAAAGGTCAGATTTGGAGGAAATATAATGGACAGTGCGGAAAACACAGAGATTGCAATTCAGGTGAAAAAATGTTGGGTTTTTTGTGTTTGGGGTTTTTTGGGGGTTGTTTTTTTTATATCTCGCTGTAGACTCTATTTGCTCTACAATTTTGTTATAGTTTGTTTGTAGCTTGTAGCATAAGCAAACTTCCATGCACCACTATGATACTCTAGGAGGCTGGGACAGGCTTGTTAATAAAGCTCAAGAGAAGATACAGAAGATCTTTGTTCTCTGTTTAAAATCAGAACAATATTACATGTTATATACAACAGCCATTCTCTCCTGTCTACCTTTCACACTTATTTGCCTAAAGCACCCTTTGGAACCTCCTGGAAAAACAACTCTCTCTCTAGGCTGCACTTGTATTAGGAGAGACCTAAAACATGAGCGTTTTAGTGCAAAACTCCAGAACTGCCTGTTTTGGGGCTCCATTTCACATGCAGCTCCTTGGCATTGTATTTACCAAGGGGGTCCATGGTTCGGAAACTGTTTACCTACTTTGACAAATCTTCTTTAAAACTAAAAGACCAAATTTTCTAAGGTTTCAGACCCCAGATCTAAATGATTTCTCCCCATTGATATTTAAGGGCTAAGACAAGGACTAACTCAAACCAAAGAAGACCCTCACCCAAGACTGATTAATCCTCAGGTATGCAGCTGTAAGACTCCCCCAAATTTAGGTCCATTTCTAACAAATGTTTATGAAAAAATTTAATTAACATAGTATTTCACCACTTCCCATAACAAAAAAAAAAATGGTGCCCAATCTCTCATTGTCTCTGGGAAGGGGAACACGTGCTAATTTTTAATGTTATGACTAGTAGTTTCAAAGTTCCCTCCACTCTGCATGCAATGGAATTTATCTCTGAGAAAGTTAAAAAATCTATGTTTTATGCACAGCTCCATGTTTTTCTGTACAGATGTCTGCTGTGGTGGGCTACATTCCTCAAGGACTAAGTATTTGCACAGAGCACGGCACAGGTGCTTGACAGTAGGATTAGGGAGTCAGCCCTCCACATTTCCAGGTACAGTAAACTCTCCTGAAGGGATGCCATAGCCTGTGCCACACAAGGCTGTTTCCATCTCTCAGTGCTCAAAAATCCCACCATTAACAGCCCAGACTCCAGCTCTTTCTAATTTCAGCCAGGAAATGCCCGATTTCTACCAGACTGGTGCCTCTTGGAGAGAACGTGGGCAAAAAAGCATGGCTGACAGCAGAACTCCTGTCCTCTCTTGCTGCCCAACTTTCTACTTGCCACCACACCTGGAAGCTTCTCCCAGCCTTTTGGGTGAATTCTTGCAAATGAAGCACGCGTGGGGGGTATTTGGTGTGTTGCTGCTCTGCAGTGCAAGCAAGCAACCAGTGGGAGGTGAGGTTGGTCCACCTTCAGGCAAAAAACCTCCTTCAGCTCAGTTAGAAGGGCTTCCTGTTTGCTCTACCCAGGAAATGAGCGGAGCAGGTCTTCAATGGAAATTTTTCACAGCCTCAGCTAAAAATAGTAGTGAGGTAAAAGAAGTGGGCACCCGCTCTTACAGGGTCATTTCCTTTCTAAAAACAAGTGGGCTGAGACTGCAGGCCGATTTATTTATCGACACGTTTGTTTGAGCAGCCAGCATACCAAAAATATCGTGTATGAGTTTCCTTTCATTTAATACAGCAACCACTTGTGGAAATACCGGAGTCAACAGTCATCTTCACCTAGGAAGGGTTAAATATTAAATGAAAAATCAGCAGATAATTAAATGGCGTTTACTAAGCCTACAGTCTGTTGAGGAGTCCATTTTTGTTCCTGTTTCCCAGCCTGAGCTCCAGGCAAAGTGAAATTCGTCATGCAGCACCATCAGACCACGGAGCCCAGAGCCTGGCCAGTGCAGGGACCTCCGCTTGCCAGTTCCAGGCAGGTTGGACGGCGCGGTAAAGGGCTTACTCAGCCTGCAAACTTCACTTTCCCTCCTGTGTGCTGCATGGGAGATCAGCAGTGGGTTTTGTGGGCTGAGGTTATAGGGGGACTACAATCTGAAAAGAGCTGAAAAGTTGCAGGGGAACAGTATGAAACATTAACGCCATAGACGAGCTGCAAGACTATGCTCGGGCGCAGTTGGGCTCTCTCTGTGTGAGGTCTTACAGGTGGCAAATTGGATTTTTGTTGTAAGCATCTGAATGACAAGGGAGTTTCCTGTTATCGGTTGGCCTGAATGTCCTGTAGTCACCCTGAATTTCACCTAAATCCGTGTGGAGAGGGGAGTTAGGTGCAGTTTAGGCTGGGCAACACCAGTCTGGGAGCTCTAAGGGAAAGATGTTTAAGTCAATGACTGTCCCAGCACAGAAAGTCCTAACCTACAACCAGAGCCCCTAAATCTAATGAGTATATAAATGTAACAAGAATGGATCCCAAGGCAAATATGTCCCAGCTTGGAGCCACCTCCAAACTGAGTTGAGTGTAATCACACACTTGGTGATCTGCTCCAGATTTGGGAGCCCATGGATCCAGATTCAGGTGTAATCTCAGCGACTTGGGTTTCAACAGTAGGTTGAACAAAATCAGCAAACTGAGACATATCTAAACTTCAGAGGAAGCTGAGATCATGTGCTGAACTCGCTATTCTGAACTCCCATCTATCTTTTTTTGGTAGCATAGTTAAAATGCTTCTCAAGTATCGGTTCTCATTATTTGCTCATTTCTAGCTGAGAGGAAATGGAGATGATGTGATTAATAAATAAAATATTGTTATTTAAGGTGCCTGGCATGTGGCAGCTCTGGAGCACACTGTTATTGATCCATTTAATGAGACAGCACTGATTAAACGGGGCCATGAGGACATATGCCAAGATAATGAAAGATTAAATCATAAAAAAGGATATTGAAATTACAGCTGACGTCAGCCATCCAGACCAAGGAAATGCCTAGTTAGGCCTGAATCCCTTCAACATATCCTCTGTTAGATGCTGCTGTTGTACGAGTATTACAACAGCCCCAGTGCTTGGAGATCCCCAAGTTAGCTGAATGCGAAAGGCTGGCTGAAATCATGGGATAATGTCTGTGTTCTTCTAATCACTCAGCTTTGATGGGTTAGAGTCAGTCTCTCAGGCTCCAGTCCTCAAAGACATTTAAGACTCTAATTCACATCCTCTCAGATAGAAATCTGGAGTGTATTCACTTGCGGGATGATAGTGGGTTGTATTAAATACCGAGCTTCAACTAGTAGTCCAGAGACAGAAAACAGTCTCCAATTTTAGCTGGCAATGAGTCAGGCTCCTTGTAATTGATTATATACACGCACACACACTCATAGGCATGCGTACGCACACATTCACACACGCATCAGAATAACAACTTTACCAGCGTTATGTCTGGAATAACACTGATGAAGTCGACGTTGTCACAGCACTATACCTGTGACAGTGACTGGGGTCTTGTGTGCTTTGGGAGTCATCAGAGGAGCCAAAGCTCAGCTCCAGTGGGCTCCTCCCTGCACCGGGCAGGGATCCTGCAATATTCCACGTTTGCTACGCTGACGCGGCCAAGAGGCATTTTTACATGCAAAGCAAACACAAGACACACAGGGAGGAACTAATGGCATAACAGGGACTGGGGAGGAAAGTTGAACACTGAATTTTTAGTGTGCCCTCAAAACGCGACCAGGCAAACCATGGTCCTAACGTGGTTCTAGCTGCTGCCTAGGAACAAGAGGATGCTTTAGCCCAGCATGCACAACCCCATCTCTCCTTCCCTGCCCACCATGCCCCAGCTACTTCAGGACAGCTCTGTGGTACACAAGTGGGGAAGAAAAAGAATGAAAAAAAATTAAATAAATTAAGTAAGATTTTAAACCCTTTAAGCCAAATAAAAAGGGGCATGACTATTTAATTGAAAAAATAAATAAATAAAGGTTAAGAGAAACACACAGCTGGAGAAAAGGCAGAAAAATACCAATTACCTTTCTTTTTGATTGCTTGGATCAAAGATCACAGTCATTCTTTTTCATATAATGTTTTGTATCCAGCTAAGGTGTGTATCTATCAGCTCTGAAAAAGATTTGCAAAACCATTTTTGAGAAAAAAAGGTAACCTTTGACCTATGTTACAAGGCCAAATGTTACAGTTTTCAGCTACTCTTTCATTTTGTGGTTTAATTTATTAAAAGGACATTTCAGCATATACAATACATAAGGCAGAACTTAACCGCTGACCTTTCTGTTTGCTCAGATCCAGAACTAGATTTTACTTTTTACCCCTCTTTTCTCAACTGATAATATCTAAAAATAAGTACGCAAAAAGTACACTCCTAAACTGATCACAAAACATATGCGAAATGCTGGTAATTTGATCTGAGACTTCAGAGGCACAGGAGGTCCATGCGTCTTGTAAGCCAGGTCAAAGACTAGTCACTGCCTTTTGCAAAATTCAGTTATATTATCATTTAGTGGCCCAAATAAAACATGACACATTTATGCCAGATCAAAAGTCAGTCCCTTTTAAACAAGAGATCTAACCACAGTGGCCGTGTAAATTAGACTTTGCCTTAATTTTAAAGAACAGGAAAGATACATGCAAAGAAATTACGAAAGTTAGTGTCTTTGCTTCAAACACAAATAAGGTGAATTTTTTTCTCATAAAATGGCAATATTTTAAATTCTGTTTCATTTTTTTCTGTCTGATCTTTTTAGATTTCTTTTGAATTCATAATGAAAGCATCTGGTGCTTCTGCAAATCCATGTGGAAGTTAAAAAAATAACTGCAATATTAAAGAGGAAAAAGTGTTTCTTAAAAACTAAGTTAGTTTTGAGTGCAATATTCAGAAGTGTCTTTGCTGCTGGATTTCAGGTGACTATATATAGAAAAGAAATATTTTACTTGGCTCCCAAAGATTGCACAGCCACGTATCATACACTGGAACCTACCACTCAGTACACAGCCTATTTTATATTCTGCATCCTGGAAAATCAGCTTTTGCACATGCAAGTAGAGCAACTAATTGACTGGTAAATACAAACTTAGGTGTATCAGGCACAAGGAGCCCAAACCCAACAAACTGTGTTGGGGAAAAATACTGGGTGTGTGCGGGGGGGTTGGTTTATAAATCAACAGCAGTGAAAGGCTTTTTTTCTTTTTTCTGGAAAATGGGGATGTGTAACTTAGCCCTAAAGCTTTACCTTCATTACACGTTAAAAAAAGGTTTTACTCCTTGTTGAAATAATGCCAATAGATGCACCCTGCAACTTTTCTTCCTTGTCCTGCTTGTAATCTATGCAGTCTGTGTGAACTATAAACCTCTTCAACACCATCCAGCCCAACAGCAATCAGGTCATCTCCAAGCAAACTCTTGGAAGAAGTTACTGATCTCAAACTAAGTGGCAATTCAGGTCCAATGATGCATTTTTGCTATAATAGTTTCAATAGACTCAAAACCCAATGGCATCTTTCCATGAATTTAACATCATAATATAGATATCTGATGGAAAACAGAATCTAAATAAAATGCATATTTTTGGCTAAAGCCTGTCCCAACTGAAATCAATATCTAAACTCCTTGTGATTCACAGGATCTGGATTTCACTCACAACATTTAAATATCCTTCCCTTATAGTTCAATATAGTTCCAGAGTGAGGTGCAAAAATAAAACAATCAGCATCTATGGTACTATACTACCCAAAATCTTTAACAGGAAGCTGGGTGTGCCTGTAAGAAAAGAGCAGAAGGTAAAGATAGCATTTCTGCTAAAAAAAAATTCAGTGTCCTAAACGCACTATACATCAAAACTATCAAGAAGGAAATACTCAAAACACAAATCTGTCTGTGACACTACCCCAGAAATTTTGAGGATTTTCTAAGTACTTTCATTATTGTCAGTGTGCGTCCAGAAAAGATCAACAGCCCACCACTACAACACAACTGTGTTAAAACTGTGAGGAAAAAGTGTGATGTAGTGGCTAGAGCAGAAGACTGGATAGAACTCCACAGCATGGACCTCTGCTGTATGTATCTTGCCCTATGGCTCTGGCCAAGTCCAAAGTATCCCTGAAGGACCAGATTTATCACAGGTTTGCTTTGGTCTGAAAAATGCAGAAAAACTGTGAAGGTCACACTCAGGGAACTTAAATAATACATGCCTAGCTAACAGAAAAGAGCCTGAAATGATGATGACCTGCACAGAATAAGCCTATACTGAGTGTGTGGATGTAGTAGAGAGCAATCATTTTCAAAAGTCCCTACAGGGATGTTTTAAAGTCCATAGGTAGTTTAGATCCCAAACTTGGCATGAGGCACTTAGGCATTCTAAATATTCTAATAGGCAACAATTTAAGTTACCAACTTAAAACCTTTAAGCTCATAAATGTCAGTCAACATCGGAGTGCTCAATACCTCTAAAAATCAGGTCCTACGTATTTCTATTAGGAAATTGAGCCAACATAGGCAATGGAGAGCACTTTGAAGACAGTGACCCGTTCTGACTTTGCTGTATAGCATCTAAAGTCAGGAGAATAAGGAGCATCCCTCAGCCCTGCGGATGCCTTGTCCTGGAAGACACTAGGGTACCACTTGTGAGAAGCTGCACAGATGCTCTCTCCACCCGCTGTGCAGGAATCCCGAGACAGTTGGTAACCCGAATAATGTATTTTAGACAAACAACCCTTTGCTTTTGTTTATTCATGTATTATCCTCAGACATAAGTTGGTACGCTACACTTCCCTCCAGCCAAGTTCTCCTCAGTGATACAAAGCAGCGTGACCAGTTATGAGGGAAGACAGAGCAGTTTGCAGCAGGGGAGATAATGTGGAATCCGTGCTGCTCTCCCTGTACTACCTGCTGTGCACGGAGCTGTTGGGTGCCTGTCCTATTCTGCCATGCTTCACTTCAGCTTGTTACACAAATGGTTACAATCTTGTAAATCAGTAATAAGTTGCACCTGAACCTGTAAGTGATTAGTAAAAAATCATTACACTTCCATGACCAGAGGACTTTCACACAGTTAATCAGTTAAGAAAAGAACTGGGTGTTAACTGGTTGTTTAATTCCCTGGAAGACCAGTTTATTGAGACCCTGTAGCAAGAGGACTGAAATCTGAAGTGCAAACAATATATGGGAGAGTTACATTGCTTACAAATGACATACTCCCCTGGAGAAACAGGTGCCAAATGTTGCCCTGAAGTGAGCTGAATGGAGGAATTCTAAGGCTGAGCAAGTGCCATTTGTGTGGTGCTTTCAGTTATTTAATCCATTTGATCCCTGTTTGAATCTACTGGAAATCAATGCGTTAAGTTTTCTAGGCATCTTCTCCATGAACCAGGAAACTGGGGTTATGTGATATTTGCAGGACACACATGCACACACGCACAAGCTTTCTCATCCTGGGTTGTTGACTAGAACAGCAAAAGAGCAATTTTTGCTCCAGAGTGTGATTTCCTGTTTGCTTGATGGATTTCAGTATTTAGTCATAAATTTTTTTATCAGAAGATTCTGAGATAGGCACAAACCCTGCCTACGCATCGACTGGAGGAAGAATCCGCACCAGCTGGCCATCTGGACAGTGCACCTTCAGGCGCAACGTCATTCCCTTTCCCTCCTGCCCCGTTAGGCTTCAGCATATCACTGTGGGAAGCCCTGGGAGCTCACCAGTAGGCTCAGTCCCCCTGCTGTAAAAAACCTTAATTTAGAGGAGTTGCAGCTTAGTCACTGCAGGAGTACAATGGGAAGAGGCACCCCATCAAACTGGGGTGTTTCTTTAAATCTCATTCTCAGCACCCTTTTTCTCCTCGGTCCACAGCACTGCACATACTGAAACCGAACGCAAGGGAGGGCGTTCCGGGTGGTACCCAGTGCCAGGCGCTGCCAAGCTCCTTCACGGGTTACCTGGCAAAGGACTGGCTCTGAATATTAATGCTGACACTGCCGGGAACGACATGAATATGAAGCAAAAACTCTTGTATTATTAAATTTCCTAAGACTATGATAAATATCCTGTTTATTTATTAGATAAACCCTTTAAATCTGTTTAGTGACTACACGTAAGGCATAAAGGGACTGCAACAAGATGCGATAGCTTTGTGCAGTTCTTCTATGAGTGTCAGCAGCCAGTTTGGAAAGCGTACCTTGAAAGTGGAAAACTAGATCAGCCTGGGTGTGATGAGGAACTCCAGGCCACCGTGGATTTGGTTTGTAGTAGCTTTCCATAACAAAGTCTTTTTTTAACTGACTTTCTTGCTGCTCACATATATTTAGATATGACTTTCATTCTGCAGTACTCTGATGCCAGATAGTTTTGGCTGAAATTGTAAGGGAAGGGACACGTGTTTGAGTCATGCAGTTGGCTCTCTCTAGTTGATAGTTAGCAAGTTACTGAGAAAAGATGAAGTTTGTATTTAGTTTTAGTTAACATGCAATGAGACCAAGTAAAATATTTCAAGTAGAATATGCACATAATAAATAAATATACAAAAATTTATACCAGAAGGGGATGGAGTTCATTTTCTTAAACCACAATACTTGGCTAAACCAATGCAGAAATACTAGGCTGATGGACTGAAGCTTAAGAAATGCAAGGCAAGAGTCTTCATTTTGTCACTCCTAACTTTTGATCTAACTCTGCGGCAGCTGCTGCTGCTGCAAAGCACCAGGGCGAACTGTGCTCCTGTCTGTTTTTGCATGCGTGGTTTGGACCTTATGAATTTGCTGCATAACTGCTGAGATAAGCAGTGCCATTTGGTATTAAGACGTATTTCTTTTAGATTAAAAACAGCAACACCAAAGGAGGTTTGTGATGATTTTTCCTACAGTAGCTTGCACCTCGTGGTTTAAAAGCTAATGAAATTGGTAATAGATACCACAATGCCTCTAAAATAGTAACTGCCGGCAGGAAAAGCACACAAGCGATAGCACTATTTATTCACATGTCACTTTGCAGTTTCATCATTCTCCTAGACTTAACCTATTTACTAAGAGGCGACATGAGTCATTCAGCGAAGTGTTTCAAAAACAGAGAGTGAAAAGAGAATGGATGGGAGAAAGCTATTTTTTTACAGGAAATAATTGGGGGGTAGGAACCAAAGAAGAGTTACAGCATGTTCAGGATTAGCTGAAAGTAACAAGAATAGGCAATGCTGCTGCTTTTTTTATTTCTGTCACAAAGGAACTACCAGAACAAATATTTAATTGAGACGGGAAACAAACCATATTACCCTTCCCTTTAGGCAGTTTTGCAGGGGATGAACAGTCAATAATGTAATCTGTTTTCTTCCCTTGAGCGCTAGCGCTTATGTCTATTAATCCACAAAACTATTTACTGGCTCCAATTCTCTGGCATCTTATCTTCTGCTGTGTCTTAACTTTGCAAGCATCCCCGCTGAAGGGCTTGTGGATTCTTGCAGAACTCAGGCCTCTCCAGCAAACCTGGTTTCCCTCTGAACGTGTCTGAACTGAATTTTGAGCCTGGTTCTCAGGAGAAAACAGCCAGCAGAAAATCACTGTCCCAAGGTAACAGGGAAGATGCACAAGTGGCCTACGAACGATTGTGTCAGACAAACCAAGCTCTCCTCTGGAACGGGCATGCAAATAACCTTCTGCTTGCAATTACTCTGCTTTCACAAACAGCTTGTGGAACAGCGAGCGCAAAGAAGGCATATGTTTCTTATGTGCCTTATTTTAAGGAGGATTACGGGCAGTAGGCACACTGTTCGTAGTGAAAAACACTGAGCATGGGAACACATGAAATCACTTTTGCGCATAGATTATTTTTCTATCATGACTCCACATCCTTCAGCAAATTAATGTTTGGGGCCAGATTCTTTCCCCCTTTGCATCTGAATGGTGAGCGCTGTTTTAGGAGCCCTGGTGTCGGGAACCGCCTCTGCAGGCCACGGAGAGGGACAGGCACTGCTAGAGAGGTCTGTGGGTCTTGGCAATGGGAGCCCAGGACAGCTGAGTGCCTAGCTTTGGGGCTACAGTTACGCATCCCAAGTTAGCTGGAAAGAATCCAGACCATTAAATATTTAAGTGGCTATTGACAGGGTGTTACAATTCACATATAACAATGTCAAGGAGGTGTCACATACAAGATACTGCGTGTCTGCCCACATCCATCTGTTTGCTTTTATTTTGCACTTTGACTGTAAGTCCTTTGAGGCAGGAACTGGTTTTTTCCTTTGGAGCTGACACAGCATCTGCCACAATGGAGTTCTCATCCGTGTGGGAGTTTCTAACATAAAATAATGTAATAATAAAGATACTAAATAATACTATGGAGTATATCTATAAATCAGAGACCATTATGAACTGAGAGGGAGAGCTAATTATATGAGACACCTATAACTACAAAAAGGACTATGGGGAGCAGATACTGTAAGTGACTTTGCATCTCACCTCAAGAAGGCCAGGAATCTCTGACAGTAAATAACTTGAGAGCATAAGAAAAAGTATATGCATCATCCAAATACTTAAAACTTTCAATTTGACTCAATGGCACAAACGATAAAACTTTTGTTCTCAGTATGAAAAGAAAAGAAAAGGGGGGAATATAAATTACCAGAAACAGAACTGAGCTCCTCGATGTCCAATAGCTGTTGAGGTGACTATCTTTAGCTGAAGCGTAGCCAGCGCTATTGAGGTTGGGCAATTCCCAACCTCACCACAATAGCAATAACCTACATTTGTTCAGAAATCAGCCCTCAATTATTTGCAGACCTCCCATCCCAATTCCAGATCAAGATGTAGGAACAACCACCCAAAGAGACTGCCCCAGGGAATCCTTCCCAGGAATTAATGATGAGCCACTCCAAATTTTCCAACTGTGAGGTCTGAGAGCTGTGGTATCCCCATGCAACCCAGGCAGGAGGCGAAATACTATGCTCATTGCAGCGTCTCAGGGGCACGCTGCAAGACACTGTAAGTACCTAGCAAGACCATCCTAATCACTCCCAAGTTCTCATCAGCTGTATGAAAACATTCTCCTTTATACGTGAGCTTGCACAGCCAGCTCATGAGCTCTGCATTTGTAACTCATATTGAACCTATTAGTTTGTATTTAACCATCCATTGCTACACTTCCTGGGAGAATTCCAACCAAACAACGGAGGCTTTGGAACCACATCATGATAGAACACCCTCTTGCCTAAAATAAAGATAAAACTTCCTTATGTTTGATATGATCTCATCTGACTACAGAACATATTCAGAAGCAATTGGCAGGCTGTCCCCTCAGCTAGGAACGCGGATTGAATGGGAACACTGTCCTGCAGTTGGGGAACTAGCCACAGACAGCTGGAAGAGACAGTAGTAGCAAAGTGGAAGGCCAAGATCACCGTAACTCTTTCTGAGCAGCCTTGGAAGGAGAGCGACTGCCAACACGAACTAAATGCCCCAGCTAACACGCACAGCATAATAAAACTGTATGAAGCCACCAGATATCTTCCGCAAGGCCAGCTTTTTAAAGGTATTTTGGTAGCTAACTCTCAACTAAATGACTGTGGATTAGACATCTAGCCACTGAAAAATAATCAAATGTACAAAGAGACAAGCACGCATCACCTCTCAGAATCTGGCCTAGACTGTACCCAATGTTTCCCTGAGAGATGAGATGGAACAAGTGTTGGGGAACACCAGTAGAGGATGGCCTACGATAGGAACTGGGGGTTGTCCTTGGGATGCCAAGTGGAGATAGGAAAGTTTTTGTACTAGTAAGTGCTGACTTATCAGTGGGGAGGTAACGCAGACTCCTTGCATGCTCCTTGCAGCACCATCATGAGAAAGGCTCACAGTGGGTCTATGCAGCACTTCACCATCATCACCATCACAGAGTGACACTGCCCAGCACTGCCATAATCTCTCCTCTAGGACATGGGAACAGCTCTGGTGGCTGACCAGCTGCTGTGCTTTGCCCCAGGCTCAATGCAGAGGAGAAGGACAGCAGAGTAGCCATGGTGGGAAGAAACCCAGCTGAAGCAACAGGACTGCTGTCCATCCTAACCTGCGCTCCCCTGTAACTCATGAGGCTCGGAGACTTGCCTGTGGGCTGTAGTACATGCCACAGAGCCTGTCCCAGCCAGCTCCGGCTCCTGTCGTGTTCCTCGGCACTGCAGGACTGCCTGGCAGTGAACACGGGTGCAACACTTCAAACCACACTGGAATTACCCGCTGGCCACGGCACCGCTGAGCCCAGCAGCAGCAAAACAGGCAGGTGGCTGGTAAAGGGGAGGGAATATTCCAGGTACTACAAAGATGCCACGTGAAGAGACCTAAACACGAAACTAATTTACTGGTGGGAAAAGATAAACTAACCAAGAGGCTGGGTCTTCCCCCTTTTCAGCCAAGAAGTTAAAATGTGCTCAAGTTTAAGCGGGTGGTTAAGCCATGGTGACTTCAGAGCAGGCTCATGCTTCAGTGGGTGCTGGGAGAGGGCAGAAGGAGCATCATAGAACTGGAAACTCCCCAGTTTTGTGCTGACAGCAACCAATAACCTTGGGAGAGCCCCACTGAGCCGAGATCAGTTATGTTTCACAGCCGAGCCAGCAGCCAGCATCCCTGTGGGGCCCATCAGCACAGAGGGTGGGGTGGGAGTGCGCTTTGCCCCGGCTGTGCCATGGGACACACAGTGAGGATTTCCTCTCAGGGGCTCCCTTTGACATGACTGTAATCAATGCTAAAAATAATAGTGCAGTTTATATTTGGGCTAGAAATCACCACTGTTAATAGCAACAGCCAGCAAAAGCCTCCAGAGAGGGTTTGGTCACTGCTGACCCTGGCTGAGATCTGAAGGACGATCAGGATAGAGGGCTGCAGCCTTTTAGCCACAAAGACAGAGGCAATTTTTATGGTTCAAGAGGATGATCATCTCCAGTGGGCACTCCCCCCTTCTCATCACCTGCGCTAGGTGCCCCAGAGACATCCCCTAGTTGCATTTCTTCTTCCCCTGCTTATGTCAGGCACTCAGCCTGGCCCTGCCGCTGCATGGGGGCAGCATCGGAAGCGGGGTAAGAGAGCAACACAAGAGCGGCTGGTTTGGCTTAAGCTTTTTTTTTTTTTTGATTCAGAAATGTCATCTGCATCCAGCTGTTAGTATTTTGGAAATCTGCTGGGTTTTGTTTTCCTCGTGTGGTTCAGTGTGGCTGATACTCCAGCTGCAAAACCCTCGGCAGCCAGTGAGCCTGCTTAAAGCAACTATACATAAAAGACTATGCTCTGGCCACCACCTTCTCTCCCGGGAGCACCCTAGGGCTCCTCTTGGGCAGCCTCCTCATCGCTTCAATGGGAACAGTGCTTAACTCCATCGCAACCACACCAGATGAGAGTGCGGTAAGCAGGAACTGCACAAATAGATATCTACATCAACCAATGCGGCAGAGAAAACATTTTAGATGCAGCAAACAGCATCCCGACCCTGACTTCTGAATGCATGGCAATGCTTACACTGTGAACTGCAGCATAATAAATACACTGTAAATTGATTAACTTCCAAAACACTATGGCATTGCTATCCACTTTCAGGTTTTCTGCTTTTTTGTAGATTTTGTTTTTTAAAATCCCATATTGTCATGAGTATAATTATGTTATCTATAAAAAGACCATGATTCAGCAACAGGGCAGGTGATACATGAATGAGGGTAAGGCCTTTATCCCTGCACTTTTTCCTTCCAGTATGCTCCTCCCATGCCCATTTCAGTTGCCTCTCAAGGCCACAGTAATCCCCTCTTCTTTCCCCCTACCCCAGAGCAGACACCCCTGCTAGAGGTGGAGAACAGCCAGATCCAGAGTGCCGTGAAAGGGCAGGAGAGACTGCGGCGTGATGTGAGGAGGTGGGAGCTTGCTGAGGCTTATTTCCAAGGAACAAACTTTTAAGGGGGTGTGGGTTATACACGTGAAAACATGGTGATTAAGTTAAGGGACAGGGCTTTATTACTTAAATAATTCTTCCATTTGACAGCTGAGTCCCAAGTCCCCCATTTTTATCCACACAACTCTAATTCCATGCTCAGTTACTCCGTGACACGGACAAAATCATCCATTACTGAAGAGTCAAGTAAATACAAACCACCGCTAAACGTAGCCTGATCACAAAATTGGCCTTTACATGTCTTCCCCCTCCCGAGCAATGATGGAAACAATGTTGGGGGATTAATAACCCCTGATGATTGTAAGTAAGCAAGCTATAAAAGAAAGCATTAAAAAAAAAGTGTATTTGCTGCAGCAGAGGCGTTCAGTGGCACGCTGGGGTCCTGGCAGGGGTAGGGCGGTTCCCGGAGGCAGTGATGCACTGCGACCCAGCCTCTGCATGCCCAAAGCCCTGAGGGGAAAGGGGCAGACAAAATCCTCTTTCGAGAATCTCTAACTCCTGCAGATGATGTGCACATTGTAGCTGAAGGTAAACAAAGAAGAAAAGAAAATACATAGTGTGGGCTGCTTGTAAGGTCACCAGACCAGTGGAGAAGGGATTACTTTAATTTCCCTTTTACCTGGAAAGAAAAATAAACTGAAAAAAAAAACCAAAATAACCCCAGCACTTCTTCAAAGGGTTGGAAAAAACCTGTCTGAGAAGGGAGATAGTTGAAAACACCTCCTTGAACACGTGCTGTTTTCCATCCCCTACAAGCAGGCCTTACTGTGTCTTTTACCACGGCTGGCCTGGATGCAGGCATTTCACAGCGCGGGAGAGGCGGGGCGAGGAGTAAGAGGACGTGAAGTTTGCTGTGCTGTCCAGAAGATGAAAACACTAGTGCTGTTTATAGAGGGAAACCCAATTCGTCAGCCCAAATGAATTCCTGTGCTAATCCATGCAGGCTTCATGTTTTCCACCAGCCCCAGCCACTGTAAAGACTATCTTTAGGAGGCACAGTGTGTTTGGAAAGGAGCAGCTGGAAAGAGGGGACGTTTATGCCAGCTTGGAAGGCTTTCTGGTATGGAAAAAGAGGAATGCTCTCTTGGGTCTCCCCACAAAATTAAAGCATCTTCATCCAGAGCAAAACGATGCCAAGCACAACAAACAAAAGCGGCTTTCCCCAACTCTCCTGGGCAGCCTCACTCCAGGGTTCACAATGGTTTCCATAGAACTTGTTTTGCTATCATAACAAATTCGATCTATCCAGGCGTGATGGTGTGCACTGTTTTCTAAAGACAAGAAAATTAATTTCCTCGCTTATTTGTCTGCCAAAGCATTTTTGTCTAGGTGCCACAGACAGGGACTCCCCAGATAACTAGTGCATCTGCCGGTCGGCTGAATGCAGCGTACATCTTGAAAAGAAAAATCCTCGAGAGGTTTTGGTCTGCGTACATGGCACAACGCGAGTTACCTTTGCTGCAGAGGCTGGGGAAGAGGCTGCCCTTGGCTAATCACTCTCGTTCCTCAGCCTCTAATGCTCCCAGGCTGAGCTAGCCTCAGCGCAGTGTGTCTGTGTGCAGCAACACGAGCTTCCTGTAATAAACCAGCCATCAACTCTGTGCACCTCTCATTGCATACACGGGAGGAAATGAATGTCTTGTTATATTGACCACAATCTGTTGAAATGCTAGTAAATATTACTAACTGTGATTACAGGCTAGATTATTTACACGGCTGGAGTATGCTCCCTGAGACTCAAGAGCTGCACTGGAATGTCACACGCAGGTGAGGTTTCTTCCAGCCTTTCCACAGACACACTTGCGCTCAGCAGTGGTTTCTGAAAAGCAGAGATGTTTTTCAGCATGACAGAAAAAGTTGTAGGAGCATTTAATGCCACATCTAAACCAAGACCATTATCAGAACAGCCTGAATTTGTGGAAATTCTTAATCTTGATCTAAAACTTGCGCTAGTTTTGAAGATGGGAACGGCTATGAAATGTAATCAAGAATAAAAAAAAAGGTCCACGATATTAATTTCTAAAACAGATATAATAATAGGTTTGTGTGCTTTTTATTTTAATAATAGCCTGTAAAATTTATAATGAAGAAGAATTTGTATTAAAATCAATGGCTTTTTTTTAAAAAGGAAACATATCTGAAAACATGGTAGAAGTTATCTGAAGACATGAAGCTGCAGGATGACCTCAGGAGAAGAGCTCTCATCTAAACCAGCCTACCTAGCTGAAAATCTCACCCTAGGGTTTGCCTGCTGGAAATCAGTATCTTGTAACGCTGTCCAAGGAAAAAGACAGCACCTCACTCAAAGCAAATGCATATGCGTGAACAAGAAACCAGACAAGAAAAAATTAAATGTAATTTTAAGGAAAAAAAGACCCACAAAACATAATGTAATGAAAAAATACAGCTCCTGAAAGTCCTCCTTCGTTTTGCCTCAGTTCTGGATTAAACCAAGCCAGTTTGCTCACTGGACCTGCCCAATGCCTAGAGTGGCCAGTGTTTGCAGACTATTTCCAGCCTTTGCAAACATCAACTTGTACAAAATTATAATTATTTCATATCCAGTGACTTGAACTGGGGGACTCCCCCAAGTCCTAAGGACAGCTTCCTAGGTTGGTCACCATTTACCTATTGAAATTGAAAAAGTGGCTTTGGCAGACTTGTCAAAACAGGTACAGCAGTGCCCTCTGTGCCCCCACCAGTGTCCCTTGCCCTGGAAAGCAGCAGCTGAAGGTGCTGCCTGTAGGCAGGCTGGATGCACCACAGCCACACAGAGCGTCTGAGGGCAGGTGCCTTTCAAAGTCGGGACCTTCACAGACACTTTTGGAGAACAGCCCTGCTGCCTCCTGGTAAGAATCGGAAACCCAAAAGTGGCTGCTGAAGACCCAGCATGAGCACCGGGAGGTATTTGACCATAAAGGGAATCCAACATCTGGTACATCATCCAGCTTCCTCTGGCCTTGTGGCTATGGAGTCTCCCAGAACCGTGCTCTTACAAAATAACCGACGCTGTGTTGCTCATAATGACAGATATTTAACCCAGGGAGGTTCAACTGTCACAATACTTTCACCATTGACTCCCATACTTCTGAAGAGGCTCCCCCTTCGTTTAGTCATTCTCACTCTTTCCAATGAAACTTAGAAACCACCTAAATAAACCAGCACCAATTGAGACATTGCAAATGTCATAAGAGTCATTCATGTGTCTCACTATTTGTCCTGCATTTGACTCGATTCATTCACGGATGATGAAGTCATTCATCATTAAGAAACCAAACCAAACCACACCACAATTTGGGAATCTTTGACTAGACTCGCCTGGCAGAGATGATCAGAGGGAATGATTGCAAACTCTCGTTCCTCTAATTTACTGCTGCTCTCACCCTGGCCCAAATTATTCTTTGCACGTTAAAAATGAAGGTTCAGAGTCCTTGCACAAAGGCACAGCAAGTCAACACATAAGCATTGAAAAAGGACTAAACTACGCTGTCACTTTGCTGTGATATCATCTGGCTATTTCTGCAGGGCCTCAAGGTTTTCTGGTCATGCAGAGCACACTGCTTTGGCACATAAACAGGTCTGGCACACAACCGCCGCACTGCCAGCGCCCTCCCACAACCTACGAGTCAAAGTGTGCCCAAATGCACACAGCTGGGTGAAAGCAAGGGACAGTCTGCTTTGACCTTTACTTCCGCACCTGACAATTATCCATGGGGAAAAATTCTCCCTCAGATGCAAACCTATCACTCACCTCAGCAGCCACGGGCAGAAGTCAATAATACTTTTCTCACTAAATCTAGTTCAACTACGATTTCACTCTAAAGAAATCGTGTTTGTTCAGCTGAGGGCAGAGTTTAGAGTGTGTTTTGGAGTGCAAAGTTTCCAAATTAAAAACCCACAAAAGGACATGGCTTGATTAAAATGGGAACTGTGTGGATTAGGAGAACCTACAGGAAGATGGAGAGTATTAAACCAGTTTCTCACTGAATTAGTGTTGCTCTGCTGAGTCACATGGGCATCACTGTTGAAGCCCTTTGATCCTCAGTGGTTTTACTCTAGTTACAGTAGCTGAAAATTTAACTCTTTTATACCCAACACTGGTTAAATCCAACTCAAGACCAAGTTTTCAGTGTCACTGTTGTCAGACCATTAGTCATGCAAATATAAAGAGATCAGAGTCTTACTTGCCAAAGAGACTGTAGTATTTATAGCAGACGTGCACCTAAACTAGAGAATATGAATGTTTGCAAAGTTGGGAGTGCTTGGATTTAGGGGTTTTGTGCAGACCCCTTTTAGAGAGAGGATCCATCTGTGAAATTCACAGCTGGATGTAAGCCCAGATTTCTGTGCTTGCAAAACTGAAGCACGGGGACTTGCAGTGATGATTCAGACATTGCATTGTTTATACATTTTAGGTTGGCTTTTACCTTCCTCTGGTTTCTTCTTGGTAAACATAGAAAAAGTTGTATTACAAAATGAGAAAGAGTATGAAAGCCAGCAGCTGGTTGAAAATTCAAATTAGGAGCTAATACACTGGGAAGGGGGTTTTATGGCCTTCAAGTATTTGCTCTTCTTCCCCTATCTCTGACTCTCCTGCTGGCACAACTACAGATGTGCTGCTTGTTTTTCAAATCAGAGAAGTAGAAATGACCTATTAGGTCATCTAGTAACTTTCGTAGCCAATGCAGGATTGTCTTCTACATTTGTCCAGTCTGCTTTTAAAATTCCTCTAAAAACATACTGCATCCAAATCAAAGCACAGAAGTCTCTTGGAACTGGTGAGTAAGCAGCACTATAAAATGACCGGGGAGTATAAGGCCATACCAGCTTCTGCTAGGCAGAAAAGTAGCTCTCACTATTTAGAGTTCTCATAAGAAAATGAACTTTGATGGGAAATTCAGATGATTCATCCTCAATTTTTTATTTAAAAATGGCCAGGGATTTATAAATAATAATTATTATTATATTTTCATAAGAAACAAAGTATAAAAAGCAGGTGGAAGAAAAATTGATTTTAAATTAATCACCTATAGGTCTTCATTCTTGTGGGAGAAAAGATCTATAGAGACAAAAAGTCCCCCATCAACTATCCATGCTGCCTGGCAGGGTGTGACCTTAATGGGAAAAGTTCTGTTTGTGTGAATAATGCTGAGAATCCAGCCATTTTTCTAGAAGAGAAGACTTTATAACTGGCTTTCAGTTTGCACCATAAACAGACCGTATATCTTTAAGATGGTTATTCTTGCCAGGCATTTTATTTCACAATAGTTAGAGAAATGTGCAGATGTTGTCCAAACTTTTCAAAGCAGCAGAGCTCTTTGCAGCTGCTTGCAAGATTTCAGAAGTGCTGTTTGAAAATGGCTCAAGCTGCCTTTTTGCTAGCCATCACAGCAGGAGCAGAATCCTCCCATACATTATATAGTGCTTTAAGGGGAGAAAAGACACCTACCCTTTTCCCACCTTTGTGCATTCTTAACATTAACACAATTTGTAACAAATGAAACTGTGAAGAGCACCAATGCCAAACCCAGGCGTTCAGGGTTCATGAGTCAGGCCTCTAATAATCATGAGATTGGTTTTAAAATCATGTAATCAACTCCCCGCCCCCAAAGTTGCGTCATTTTTGTCTGCCTGGATTTTGAAAGACCAAAACACCAAGGTTCATATTTTTAATGTTTGGGTTTTTTTCTTGCATCAGACTTGAAAAGATCACTAAGAAAAAGATAACTCTTGTATTTTGCTGCAGTCACCTGCACAGGGACTTTTAAATCACTATAAATATTCCAAGACTCACAATTAAATTGCAATGAATTAGCAAAAGCTTCAAGCTGCCATGTGGATGTAAGCACTGGTTATAGTTATTCAATTACATCATGCTTATTTTAAAGGGGAGATAACAGGATAAACTGTGAGGACAAATACATACCTAGCTGCAGGTTCCTTATATAGCTGTCAGGGAGGGTACAACTCCCCTCAGCACAGCATCTTTCTAATGAATGACTCCAGCACATTGCATCATCTTTGCTGGAAGTTACCAACACTAGGATTCCTTTTGAGGTGGTCAACACACAAAGCAAGCAGGCTGAGCTCGTGCAATTATTGTCCATGTGAAAATCCATTATATTACATACGCTGTAGCTACTCCTACAAGTTCAGCCAGCTTAGCAGCACTGACATTGCTGGTGAAACTCTTCTTCCAATGCAGACGTAGTCATCCCGGTACAAAAGCCTTTCAGTGAAACAGCTGGTGGTGGTTGCCTGACCTGGCATAAGCTGTGCTGATTCCAGTATTTTTACACCATAGCTGTGTCTATACAAGGACTTTTACCATAATAGCTGTGTTAGCAAAATAAATAAAAAAAATTCAACCACCTTAACCAGCATAGTTATGTGGTAAGCTGCCTAAGTGTAAACCAAGCCTTGTTAAAGGTTTCCAGAGAGCGCTTCTCTGGTTCAATGCAAAATGGTGAATTTAGCTCAAGAAGGAGTTAACCCCCTTTTCCTGCTTTGCACAGTTTTGTTATAAGCCATTTCCTATCCGCACATTTCTTGCTTCTCATCTCCAAAGCCCCCATTTTTAAAAAATGTTGTCAAAACAGCTATGATTTTGACTGAACTGAAAGAATATCTGTATAAAATACCCACTGTCACCTCTCACTGGCAGGAAGACCACTGATTCATTTTCCTTACATCCTGTATTTGCTCACACGACAGCTTTGCTCTGTCTCCAGACTTTGCTCTAGGAAATGAGGATGTTTCTAACAGGCACATCTGTTCTCAGTGACAGGTAGCATATCACTTCTAGAAAGCAGGTAGTATTCTTTGATATACAGTATGAAAAGAGTGAGTCTGGTGAAAAGACAGAAAAAGGAGAGAGTAGCTCTGCCAGTCCCTCCCTTTAGTGCAACATGCGTTTTAACAACCTATGGCATGGCCAGTGCTGCCCCAGCTCCTGCACGCCCGGGCGACAGCTCCGCATGCCTTTGGTACCACCGCATCTGTGCGAGGGATGCAGCTGGGGGGACCTGGCAGCCTGGGATCCCCTAGGCAAGTTACAGTTTTACCAGTGACTTTTTGCATCAGCTGGGGCAAGTCACTTTAAAGTTCTGTGCCCTGCTTCACCCATCTGTAAGAGCTGGGGAAAAAGCTTGTGTGCATCTTTCTGCAGTGGAATTATTTTAATTCATTACCATTTCTCTGCACTGGATGAATAGTGTCACTGGACTGAAAAATGTTATTGTTGTTATCCCTTTAAATTGAAAGTGGATTGAAGGAATAAAAGTAAATGTATGGTCTATTTTGGCAGATGTCTTCCAACAGATGGGTGTCTATGGTCGTCTTTATAAGAGCTGTCTGCTGTCTGTGATGCAGACAGTCTAAGGAATGCCATGAGCATGGAGTAAATGGACAGCAAGTCTGGGAAAGGACTTTATTGTGGTTTAGAAGCTTTCAATTCTCAACTGCATGAACAAGTTCTTTTTTTCAACTAACTCTTTGCCAGTATTTCAAAACTATCATTAAAATTGCTTGATGCCTTCTGAAAACTGAGTGCTTTCTGCTGATAACAGTCCACTGGTTTAGCCTTCAAACGGTGGCATGCCTTCCACCAGCAAATCGCTAGAATTGGGGTTTATTGTCTTGGTGCTTCAGTTCATGGTGGGACCCTGCCCATCAAGGCACTGAGAGAGCGTTCACGTACCCATCCCGCAGTGTCAGTTCTTGGCGGCGATGCCCGTGGTCTCCTAATGGAGCCTGCATGTTCTTTTGAACAGGAAACGCTTTGTAACACAACTTGCCTGTGGGCACTTACTGCACCAATTAAAGATTCCTGAGCTCGAGAACAAAGAGGTGCCAGTGGAACTATGGTTTTAATCAGTTGATTCATTTTCTTCCTTCCTCCACTGCTGATTTTGGATGTATGGGTTTTTCTTTTTCTCACTTTGTTTTGTTTTGCATGTTTTTAGACAGCAGGACAGCTGCTCAGAAAGATTGCTGGAGAAAGAGCAGTCTTGAAATAGGGCTGGATTTGTCTTAATTTTCAAATAGCAAATCGTTTCTAAAGGTGAAGAACATCAGATGCCAGCTCGCCATAACAATACAAATACTTAGTTCTTATTCAGGTATGCAGCTTTTTTTTCCTGACAATCCACGTGAGTTTTAGTAACACAAATGAATGAAATGCTTAACCGTACTAGATGGAAGGATAACAAGATACTTTTTATAATGGTAAACTGAGGTAAAGGGAAGTTAAATACTTTGCTGAAAGGCCAAGCTCAGACACAACCCAGAAGACCAGCTTCCTGATACAATGATCCTTCTACTTCCTGCCAACAGACTACAGGCTTTTGGGAGCAGAACCACCTTTTTGCTCTCTTTTCATATTGCACCTAGAAAAGCAAGACTCTGGCATATGACTAGGGCACTTAGGTCCTAATGTGACAAACACACGATAGCAGGGATCCAAAAATAAAGCATGTAGCATACCCACAGAGTGCTGTAAGGTCCCAATAGAGAACAGAAAATCTGGAATAAAGTGAGTCAGAGCTTCACGAATGAGTCTGATGAATACATAGATTCGCTAGAGTGTTTGAGCAAAATGTTTTGGAGAACGTACATGCTTCATTCTTAGTCAAACTCTGCCTGAGCAAAAATGACCACACCTTCTATGAAAAGTAATTCTAATTAAAAACAGAGCATGGCTTTTTTTGATGCAAATTGTTGCTCTAACTGAACCACAGCCTATTTGCAACATTCAAATTCACTGCTGTCTAAAATGCCAGGAAACAGGAACATTTCCCCCTCTGCCCTGTATTGCTGTATTACTCTGTGCATGGACACAACTACAAACCAAAACATGCTCCTACAGCCACCACCTTCTGTACTTTCTGGGGATGAAATCACTACAGTGTTAAGAGCGAAAAGCAACTTCTCTACAGCCAGGCAGGCGGCCAGACCCCTGGCCGCTGCTAGTGCGGCTCCGCTGCTCTAATGCACGGAGGGCTTAAAACTGCCTTCACCGTGCAGCTGAGGTTCCCCCGGCACAGGGAAATCCCCAGCTGGCAGCAAGCTGACAGAGCTGGCTTCGTGCCACCCCCTCCTCCATCCGCCGTGCAGGGGCTGGGGAGGGCGAGCAGGATGCTCACACCGTGCTAGCACCCGAGCCAAAGCCCTAAGGAGCATGGCTGCTGCAAGGGGGGGCCCTGTGTCCTGCCTTCCCTCCTGGCTGTACTGACCCTCTCCTTTCATCCACACACGCACGCTCGTCTCCCTGAGGAGCACACGGGACCAGCACGGATGCAGAGTGGGCTGCGCGCTGCTGGGAGGGCGGCGAGAGACCAAAGCCGGCAGGAAAGAGCTCAGTCCCGGACTGCCGCTTACTCAGGGCTGACACAGTAGCTTTGCTTCTTGGGTCCCCAGGAGACCCGGGGTTTCCTGGAGGTACAGCCTGCTCAGGCTTGTGCCTGACAGCTAACAGCCTACGGAACAAAAAGCTGGTCAGAAAAGAAAGATTATTGCTGAACATGGAGGAAAGAAGGAATCTGAGTTTCATTTCATGCCACTGTGGGGACAGACTGTGGATTTTCTTGTCGTTGAATGAAAGAACACAAAAAGAAAACGTAGGGACCTAACACGCTGCAAATGGTTTTGGATGAGACCCATGGTTAGGGCAATGGTTACTGTGGTGGGGAGCAGAACTGCACAAATTAACACATTGCTCATAGCGAAGGTGATCGAACGTGGTGGGTGATTTACAAGCACCACATTGCACATCCTGCAGATCCATTTTCTAAAGAAATATCTGCCGTGTCTGAAATTTTCTGTGAAATACAGGAGTTCACTGTAAAACATCTCTGCTGATCGGCAGTCTGATAAACCACTACACAAGCATCTGCCTTGCTTTTCTCCTCCCCATTAAAGATTACTGGTGCACCAAAAATAATTTAGAGCTGCTGTATCAAGCAGACGGTTCTGAGTGTCAGATGTGGTTAGATAGTTACTATTTGAATAATGACAATCATTTTTCTTTGTAAAGTAAAAAGCACATAACATGACAGCTGAACCAAAAAGAAGAGCTAAATCTAAGGCAGGCAAGTTGATAACATTCAAGACAACAGCTACACATCCATTATTTGTATATGGAAAGAGCCTAACACCATACTTGACACTCAATCTCTATAAGGCACTTTTAGATCATGTTGCATCTGAGTGCTTTAGAGTCTGTGATACATTTATGCTCCTATTGCTCTTGTCACACAATCCTCGTACCTCTGCGTCGCAGATGGGGAACTGTGGCACATGGCAGCTGAGTGGCTTCCCCAGGGCTACACAGGAAACCCCTGGCTCTGCAGCACGAGCATGGGCAGTCCAGGGCACGACCAGTGCCCCAAGCCCTGGGTCACCCTCTCTCTTGATCCTGCCCCACCAAGGGATTTTGGATGGTGCTGCAAATAACTAATTTTTTAACTGTGTTTGTGCTTTAAACAGCTAATCTGATTGCCCTTGAAGGTCCTGGAAGAACTCAGTTCTATTTGTCACCATATTTCTGTGGTTGTTTGTGTAACTTTTACCATTGTTGGTGGTTTTGGTTATGAACAATATTAAGGTGAGGCCTTGGCTGAAACATGCTGAGCACTCTTTCATCCTATGGCTTTCAGTTGCATTTGAAGTTAATCACTGCTTGCCAGCATTAGCCTGGACACCAGACGGGTCTGGAAGGATCTCCTGACCGTGGCTTATCTTCAGTCCTGAAGTATTTCCAACAGCAATGAATCTCTGAGGCAGAGGTATGTAGCAAAGGTTTCTCTGCCCATTTTTCATGAATAGTCCTTTCCCCTGGGGATTCGTCTTTACTCTATTTGATATCAAAAATTACTTTTTTTTTTTTTTTGACAGAGAAATATGGAGGTATATAGAGGAATATGTATATGAAGGCATACATATGTGTGGCAACGTCTAACCTGCATCGGTCTCCCTAATGGCTGCATTTCCAAATCCAACCTATATGACTTGATAGCTAGAGCCTTCCTTCCAGTAACCACATGTTTTGTAATTCTCTCTGGGAGGGGAAAGCTGAGAAGTTGCAAGGGGGCTGCATAGGCTGGGCTGGGCACCTCTTGCTCTGAGGTAGCACCAGTAAGAGGAGAATAGGGGACAATGTCTCCTTCCAAGAAAGCACAGGGCAGGTCTCTACATCTGCAGTACAGTCAGAAATGAGCAAAAGACATGCTAAGGTTACCATTAAGGTAGCCAGTATGGATGGTACCAGTTGTGCAGCTACTGCACAAAGAGTTCCTTGCACATGGCAAAACCCACCTGAGAACGCAGCTAAATACTTGCCATCACCTGCCTTAAGGTCCATGCTGTTTTGGCTACACTGCTGGTGCTATTCAACCTTGAAAGCTTACAGCTTTGTGGTCTATGGTCACACATTTGACTGTAATCCTGTGGAGGTGGAATGAGATCTTACTTTTTACAAGGCAGGAGGTAAAGACAGGTTAGGTGTGCTAAGTCCCCAGTGCTATATGTCCTGTGGAGCAGTGAAGGCTCTGAGCAAAGAACAAACCATGATCTCTGGAAGAAGAGCAAATACTTTTTTTTTTTACAGCAAGGAAGATAGAAAATGAGGGGTCCTGTCAGCAGTGGCAGCAGGAAGCTGGAAGAGGTAAAGAGAAATAGCGATTGTGTTGGCTATGAGATGTTCTTCTCTGGTCACTTCCAGGACAGCTCAAAGACTGGGACAGCACACCCACTCTGAGAGGCAACAGCTTCAAGAATGAGGAACTGACAGAGCGAGGCTCGTCCCAGGTCACTCAAGAAGTTCATGGCAAAGCTCAGAATAGAAGCAAAGTCCAGAACACCAAGGCTGAGCATTAACCGTGAAGGCAGAGCACAAGAGTTGATGAGAGGAGGTCACAAGTGTAGAAAGGGACGAAAGCTGGACTGTCAGCAGAAATATGGAGAAAGAACAAAGAAGAACAAAGAAGAGGGAGGAGGAAGATGGGGGAAGGGAAGAAGGGAGAAGGGAAGCGAGAGACACTGAAACAGTGGTTGCTTAAGAGTCTGCATCAGCAGCAGTGTAGCGCACTCGTGCCAAGCCTGGCTGGGGAACCATCATCTCAGCATCTATCTGTGAAAAATCACAGCAAGACCTAACAGCTCTCTTTATCTCAGAAGAGCTTTCTGGATAAAAGGGATTTGAGGGTAAAGCCTCCATAATCCTTTGGGTTTGCTTTCTTTTAATACTATAAAGCACAAAAATAAACTTTCTAGTTACGAAAAATATGGCTTTTGTTATGTTCTGAGTCACTTTTCCCCAGCAGCAAACAAAGTGGCTTTTCAATTCAAGTCCTGAACATTTCAGAATGAAATGTTTTGCAAAGTCCTAAAGTAAATCACAATTCTCCAAGTCACACTTCTAGCTAATGTAAACTCACTGAGGTCAGTAAAGAGACTGCATGTGATCAACCTCGCCTGGCCTCAGTTGGGTGGCATCATAATTGATAAATTAATCTCCAGTTGAAATCAATTCAAGATGATCCAGTCAGCCAAGCAGAAGCCTGGAATTTCATTATTAACTTGCTGCTATTCTGCCTAACAGCGCAGAGGTCGAGTGCATCCCTTGTGAGCTATGCTATAGTTAGATGTTACTGGTCTGATTCAAAACCCAGTGAAATTAATTTTGCAGTCCATTTTGGGAGTTCGTTTAAGTGGACTTTGGCTTGACTCTGAAGTTTGCTAGCTTTTATTCAAATTCTTTTTCATTTCTTTTACAAGGTTTGTACCAAGTATTTTTAGAAACATGGAAGAACTTCTCAGCTTCTCATATTAAAAGTACCTTAAAACACAGTGTTCAATTTTACTATTAGAAAGATGATCTTGCTTTGTTATCATGCCCTATTCCCTGAATGGGAAGTGGATTTTACTCAGCTATTTTCTTGCAGATCCAGCAAATCTCCTAAATCAAATTTACTGTTAAAACCCAATTCAACACTCCTCTTCAGACACAGGGACCAGTAAAAACTCTCCAGATTTTACTGTGATGGCACCACATATCAAACACAGACTAACAGAGAAAACTATCCAAACTCTACTCTGCCCACAAAACCAGCAATGAAGACTGTACAGGATACAGCCACAGAGCACTCAGCACCTACGCTGAAGAAAGTAAAACTTTCATGGGCACAACTTCTCAACTCTAGGTGAGCAACTGCAGTAAAAATCCCAAACTACTGCGTGCTTACAAAGCATGTAACGGTGCACATTCACAAGATCAAACCATGCACGCAATTGCCTAGACAGAGAGGACAGCAGCACTGGCTACATGTGAAAATCAGGTCAGTACTTCATGCATAAGAACACCCTATATTTGCAGCAATATACCCAGCAACCTCACTCTGCTCCCACTAAAATCAATGTCGGGTTTGCTACTGGCCTTTATGATTGCAGCGTCCAGCTGCACTATTAACTTTGCATTGATTTCCTCTTGCAAGGAACATACTTTAATAAAAGAACCAATCAACCAGATTGCCAATAGCTGCCTACCTAAGAATAAGCAGGATATGTTCAAAGAAAGTTTTACTCTAACTTATATTCATTTCTAAAGGCTAAATCTGCTGGCTCACAACAAAGTAACAGCATTGTTTTACTTATCAATGTCCTACTGTTCATCTAGAACATCTGCAATAGTTTTGCCTGCAGCACTACCCCATTCATTACAGGCCTTGATAGACTGTTCAATGGGCTTTTTTTTTTGGTACAAAATGTACAAAAGCATTTTACAAAGTGGACTTTGCCCTGATATGAATAATAAAAAAATAATTAAAAAGTGCGTTTTGTTTCAGATTCTCCATTTTCCAAACTAACCTTTGGCAAATGGAAACAAAATGGCAACAGCTTGAAACCTGACAGCTCACTCCATCGCACAAAGCAAGACAGGGTTTCTGCACAACACTGTTTTTTGCTCAGTTGCCAAAGTGCATTGCCATCTACTGAAAATGCAGTTGATGAAAAAACAAAATGCAGCATGACCAAACAGCAAATATCCACAACCATCAAAAGGAGGCCACGCTGGTTTTATGCCGAGGAACAGGTGGGATTTATAAGTCCTAAACTTCCTCCCTCCAACAAACCAACCCATACAAGGGAAAAGCGCTGCTTACCGTCATCCAGATATGCTTGGTCCAGATTCTGTTCCTGTTTAATAGTGACTCCAGCTGGTAACACTTCTTTCTGGTCACTAACCGGTGGTCCATTTTTTGCTGCTCGCTGGCCTGAGGCTGTCTGCTGCTGAATCACGGTAGGATATGAACTCGGACTTAACCTTTGTGCTTGACTGACCTGGGGCTGGCTGGATCTTGCAACATTGGACGTAAAATTTTCACAGCACATGATGTGCTGAAATTCTTGGTGACTTCCACACCTCAGCTGCTGGTTGGTTGGAGAATAGTGAATCACTGGAGAAGACTGCTGGTTGCCTGGAGAGTGGTGGAGCACCGCTGAAGTTTGGCCTGGAGAACCAGCGTGCACCAGCACTGACCTATGGGCATCTGAAATCGCAACTGGTGCAGCCATCAAATTGGATTGCTGGTAGCCCAGTTGGCTCGGGCTAAGGCTCTTGCTTCTTTGGTATATTACAGCGGCCGGATTCTGCTGATGGTATCGAGAATCAGGAGAAGAAAGGCCTGAACGCAACTGCTGGCAAGGAGCCATAGTGGCCACAAGACAGGAAGGGGATTCGGTGACCATTGTATGCTGTGAATAGTAAGGCTGTGTTACTGTTCCCAGACCACTGTGTACTGTATTGCAGATTAAGGCTGGATCATAGTCATCAATGGGCTCTGTTTTGATTGATGGTACTAGAATAAAGCATGCAAAGGACATTATTCGTAACAAGCTGATAAGAAACAGAGAGGTTTTCCTTGAAGTAATAAGAGATTTAAGCCATTTACAAGATTTGCATGTGCGAGCTCCTATCTCGCAGGCATTGAGTTTAATAAATCAGGTATACACAATCATGACAGAGTCTCTCTTGAAAGCACTCTCTACTAAGATGTTCTTGAAAATCTTTAATAATCTATTTAACCACAAATTTCTAAAAATCGAAAAATTCAATACTTTATCTCATATTTTAATTCATTCAAGGTCCATTCTGGAACATAAGCAAAATAAGGCGGCATAGATACGTGTTTCATGTAGTACTACCATCTCAAAGGAAGACCGAATAAGTAGAAATCCTATGACATATGCAACTCCTCGTTTCTCTGTCAAACATTTAATTAGTGACCGAAGGCAAAGCTGAACTATTTTAGAGTTTTCGTTTTAGTGCATGTAACCTCAGTACTGAGAGCTGAAGACCTTTCTGACACCATCATTTGAAAGACCATGATTTAGTAAGTTATTTTGTGTGAATCTTGGTGTTGATAAATAAGGGCCCTCTACAGACAAATTCTCACATTTCTAATGCTTTAAAACTCAGTACAGAAATACCATACAATGGAAACCATACGACGGTCATGCAACAGGGTTATTTTTTGCAAATGTAAGAATTCCTTCTCTGAAGTGGTCTATTTTAGGGATCGTATTGAGATAGTATTGTACTTATCAATACTATTCCATAGCAGAACAATTTACCAACTATACAAAACCTTCACATACCCTATACAGTTCATAAATTCAGGGAGAGGACCAGAGATTTTCAGGCTGGAGGAGACCAAAATAAGAATCAGAATGAATGTTTGCCCATCCTTAGAAACAGTCAAATTAAGACATCATTTTGAAGCTCGCAAAAAATCTGGTACTGTTATTTTATGCTTTCTGGTTTCCACAAACACAATACTCTGATTTTCTCACAATATTTTTCTCCCAGCCAAAGCTGAGAAATTCTGGGAATCTCATTAGTAATCCTATTGCATTTATTGTGACATGGCTCACCAATTCCCAAGAGGAAGAACATCAGAAAAGCATTCATATTTTTCTCAACCAGCCTCATTCTGAAGAATATATATTGCTTGTCTTCCTCCATACCAAGCCCTTGCTACTTTCCCAGATCTGATGTTATCTTACTGTCACACACGTCAGCTGGGGAAGGCAATGCTTATGGTTTTCACAGGGTCACATCATGTCACAGACTGAGTCTGCTCCCACTGAGGCTCTTGGCAAACTTCCATCAAGTGAATGGGGCAGCATCAACCCCTTGCCAAGATAACTGTCTCCTTAAATTTATGGGAAATTCCTGATCATAAATCACATGCATCCTTTAAACCAAACAGTTGTTGAGTGCTTAGCTGTACTCAGCTGAATTAAATTAGTAAAATTTAGATCCTCAAATAATGGCAAGAAAACAACACAGCAGAAAATAAAATCTTTGTCCTTGAGAATTACCTGGGTGATAGGTAAAATGCTGGGGTTGGCTTCTTTTTCTTTTCCCGTTGATGACGTAGAAATTCACCTTCACAGCTGTGCGAATGTGCTTGTTACGGTACTCTGGTATTTCTACAAAAAGCATGCTCTGAAACAATGAAAGGTGACAATACAGAATTAGTAACTGAGGCTGACTGCAGATTCTTGCGTGGATCTTCCATTATGCATTCAGGCATAAAGGAAGAGAAATCTTCCTATTCATCCCTATAAAGATGGGTATGAGAAGAAGAAAGGAAAAAAAGGGCAGATGGTGAAAGACTAGAAGATTTTTGTTACTAGGAAGCTGGTTTCTAGGTACTGTATCCTCTCTTGTACTTGATCTTGTCCTGAACTTGGAGAGAGAAGTCTCAGCTAGAAATAAAACACACAGAATAGTGATAAATGCAGCAGTGTTGTTAATCACACTGTGCTTGATAAACAAGTATGTATTGCAGAATTCCCTCTTTTCGTTAGAATAAACTTGATCATTCTATAGGCTTTTTACTTATACACAGCCAGATCCTGCTTCTATGGAAATTAACAGCAAGCGTCCCATTTTGTTCCGCAAGGGCAGGCATGGCCCATGGCAATGTAAGTGCTAGCTCCTAAATGCACTGAGCGACTACAGTAAGGTCCCATTAAGCAAAGTGAACAAAGAGGCTCATTCCCTTGGAAGACCAACATTCATTTTAAATACTATAGTACAAGTCCTGTCCTGCAAAGTACAGAGCACCCAAGACTTCCATATAGGCAAAAGGAAGTCAGGACAGCCAGCATCCTGCAGTGGACTGGGCTGATACAATAGAGTCTTCTGCAAGAACACAAAATCTAGCCGTTATTCAGTTTGCTGTGGGTTACTGCTAAATGAATAGTTTCTTTTTGCAACACATTTACTGCTGAAGCATTTGACATTTGTTCATCACAGCAGTAAGATAGCTGCTCTTTCTGCTTTTGAGACGCTCTTTGAAAACTACCCCTTGAATACAGCTTGCTGTCTGAGACGCTCAAGGAGAGGACATCCAATGTTTTGCATACTTACAGGCTGGCTCTTATCTTTGTCCACTGTTGCCTCCATTTCCCAGATCTGCTGCCCATCTGGAATAACATCACAATATTAACCTCACTATTTTTTAATCATAAAGCTTGACTTAAAAAAAGGAGACAAATTAAAGGCATCAAGTTAGCAAAGCTCTCAAAATGGACTTAATTTCAAGCACCTTCCCAGGCCTAACCAAAAACAACAGCGTTTAATTTAAACACATCATTGAACACTCCTCTTGCCAGGAAAAAGCTAACATACATATTAAAATTAAGTGTTTATATAGAAGTTAGCTGAACTGAGGAATGAAATATTTAGCACAGGTGCAACATCTGCTTTCTACCAGACTTGATTTCAGCCAGCTTGACTGTTGGAGGGCACCAGAAGGTCAGATAACTCGTTAATGGTCACATTCGGTCAGCAGCTCAGCAACCTTTCCCCTATTTCAAGGTAAGACCACATGGTTCCCCAGCAGTGCGGTAATGGTGGAATGGGCAAGGAGGTGGAGGTAGGACTAGCTAAAAATCCAGGACTCGTAAGGGACGCATAGACATGGAAGCAAGCAAACTGAGCCACTTCAGGGCTGATTTTTAGAGGTGCTGAACAGTGAAACTGGCAGATGCTCTGAATTCTCACAGGAGCGTAGGTTTTTCTAGAAGTAGTTCAACAGGGACGGATTCTCACTATAATTGGGAAACCAGCTATATAGGGTGCTTGATTTCTGTTATGTATGCCTTCTTACTATTTATACTTGTTTCTTGTAAGTGTAACGTGAAATCTCATCACATGATATCTAGCAATACATCTTCTCTGATCAAGGAACAAGCCCAACATGTCTGACTGTGAACGCACTCAGCATGACAGGGCTGTGACAGAGTGCCACCGGCAGTCCTAAAGTCACTGTAAAGCACCAAATATTCACCGTACTCTGTGTAAAAGCACCTCACTGCATGTGCAACAGCCTCTACCTCTGAACCACTGAAGTCTTTCTGCTCTTAATTACATCCATGCAGCTCGTCTCCATTCTGTTACACAAAATTGTATTTATAGCGGAAAATAAAATTTGATCCCCTTGTATGGAATACCATCAAAGTAACTCCCATGCTATAAGAGTACATCAGTAGTGACAGGACATTTGTACACAGACTGGGTGCTTCATCTGGATACAAATATTTCTTAAATCTACTGTCGCCCACACTTCCCAGAAACATCTTTTAGCAATGCCTTCCTTATGACTTTGTTTTTTTTTTTTAGATTTTAATCTCTACCCCTTTGATTTTTATATTCTGCTAAGCCTTTCAGCCAAGCAATTTGCAGAATAAAAATACTGATGGGAAAAAAAATTGCCTCATACCTTTCTGAAAGCTCGATTTTAAAATGAATAGGGGACACGTATCCCCACGAACCGACGTGCCTTGAAACACTGCAGCCGCAAGGCTGGCGTTTGCTGTGGCAAGGGGGAGGCAGCTCCGGGCGCGTTTCTGCGGGGGGTTCCCCAGACTGCACGCCCAGGTCTGGCAGGACAGGGGTGGAAGTCTCCTAAAAACAGTCCTTCTCACAGGACTTTTTATTTTTCCCAATTCTTGGAAATTCTGCAAGAGCTGCTTTTGTCCTCTGTTATTTAAGTACTTCTGCTTCTGGCGAAAAGGGAAATGAAAGAGTATTTTTAAATGCATTTTGCATTTTTTTCTGTTGTTTTCCTCTTTGTTCTCCGCTCCGCGCAGACAATGAGCTGACAGATGTGCTCGGCTCTCTGGGCTGCTGCTCCATGGCCGGGCCCGCGGCCCCAGGGAGGGCCCTGCCTGCCCCAGCTCCGCGTCCTTCGGCCTCGGAGTCCCTCCCAGCGTGCCCACCTTCAGCCTGGGGGTCCCTCCCAGCGTGCCCACCGCAGCAGGCAGGACCTCGCCTCCCCCGGCCAGACACCTCTGCCGTGTTTTGGCCCCTAAACACACAGGAGGGAGAGAAGGGTTTTCCCTGGGCCCGTCGCCAACAGCATGGCCAGTCCTCCCTCAGGACAGGCCGGCTGCCCGGGGCGTTTGGGCAGGGCGCCTGGCTTGTGGTGGGGCAGGAGTGGGCACACAGCGCTGGCTGGGCCTCCTCACCCCCGATCCTCCCCACTGAGGACATGGAGGCAGCTGAGGAAAAGCTGGAAGATGGGCTCCGTCTACCGGTTACCTGTGAGGAAGAGTCTCACAGGGAGAGGGGGGAGAGAGAGCCCGGGCCTCCAACACCTCAAGCCACTACTGCCACGGCATTCTGCTGCAAGGAGAAAATGCTACATAATTCTGCCTTTTTTTTTTTTTTTTTTTTTTTTTTTTTTTTTTAAGTGTTTCAAGTTCCTCCACAGTGAGTCAGTTGTCTTTTCTACACTAACACGTGGATTAGTGACGGACTGCTGGAACGGAGACGGCCGAAGCAAGCTGTGGTATTACAGCCGGCAAGGCTCTCACCCCTTTTGCTCTTTAGCCCTCACATCCCAAAGGACCGCTGTGCAAAGGCATGGAAAATACTCCATTATTTAACAATAAGCATTTGCTTTGGCCACTGCTCTGGACTGATGCAGGTTAAATCTATAAGTCTATTAATGCAGCTAATGCTTCACCATGGTTGAAATGGTAAATATCTCAGGGAAGGGGGAAGCCAGCAAATACCAGGAGTTTAATCCAGCAAATACTAAATGCACTGTCTGATGACAAGGCAGCAAATGCTTAATTCCTCTTCTAGGTGATCTTAATTAAAAGAAACTATCATCGTATATGTTAAGGAACCTCCCCACACCCCCAGAAAAAAAACCCAAAGAGAAATTTTTATAGTTCTCTGAGGAAAAAAGGAGGGAAAAGGAAACAACAAAATAAAGCTCTGATAGAGACACTCATCAGGAACTGTCTAAGCAATGCAATATGAAGATGTCCTGACAACAAGGACAGCCAAGCGGGAATATTTGACACTGGTTTTCCTCCAGGCAGAATGTTTTAATCTTTGTTTCTGTACTGCTAAATTCAAACAGTCTGTGCAGATACAACAGCACTAACTTCACAAAGAAGGTAGAAATCAAAAGGATTTGTTGGTCCAAAATGCATAAAATAAAGGAGAAACGGGCCTCCGAGTCATCTGTTGTATTCAAGAGGCCTGTGAAGCATATGCAACCACAATCATAGTGGATTTGATTTAGTAACCGAGCCACTGAAATTGCACTAAAAGCTAATGAAGCCAGCCATAAAAATCAAATGATGCTTAGGCTGAGTCCAAAGTCTGTGGGGATTAAGAGTAAGAACAAGAATAAGCCCAACCAAACAAGAAATAAATGTATTTGGAGTTATCATTCTAATGATGATAGATGCTTCTGTTTGGATATATTCATGCTTGTGGCAGCTAAACAGGTTTCTGACGTATCTGTCAGCAGCAGCAATCCCTGGTCTTTAAGCACTGAAGCCCTCTTGAATATAACCACTCTGCAGCTCACTCCCTGACCTTTATGCTTAACATCATGATGTGGCTCCATCTGTCTCACTGCTTCACTTTTATAGATGTGAATGTACAAACTTTAGCTCCAGACAATCAATATTTGCTTTTCCTTTAACCCCTCTGGATACACACGTTACGGTGAGATTTTGGCAGAAGGATGAGGGAGGCTGTTAATAAAATGAAAAATACAACTGCATTCAGAAATGTCTGTCTACTTTAACCTATCCTTTTTGCTGGTAATGAAAAGAAATCTTTTGATTATGCACACTCAGAGAGTTAATGGAGAGCAGGAGGAATAAACTGAGAAGTCTAAGGCCCATCTGTAGGACAATGAGGAAATTTTGAACAGAGAAAACTTGCATCAAACTGTCAACACATTTATCTTTAGAATGTGCATAAATGAGAATTTTTTTTAGAAGGAAATTGAAGTGGATGTTTGAAGAAAGTCATCAGCAAAAATAAGATTTTTATTGTAAGGATGTGCTAAAAATCATAATGCTGATATGATGGTAAAGCACAGCCCCCTGCACAAAACATGCGTCACGACCTGGGTACGCTGAAGTAGGCCCTTTTCTTCAGTGTCAGTGTTGCAGCCCAGGCGGTGCCTAAACACTACAGATGCATTTTGCTTTGGGCAGGAGGTTGGACTCAATGACCTCCCAAGGTCCCTTTCTGGCCTTAACTACCCTGTAATTCTGTCATGCCACGAAGAGGACAAATGAGTGGTCCCCTCCCTGCTTGCAAAGCTAGAGGATTAAGCCCCAGCTTGACTAATAACTTAATCTAAAGTCTACAAGTACAGATAGCTGTTTATTGCATATAACTAAATCTGCTTCCACAGTGGAGAGGTAAGAAAACCGCAAAAGAGCAACAGCATCATTTTTGCTGAAGTACTGTAGGAGCGTGAGCGCACAGATGCGGACAACGCGCGCTCTGCAAGTCACATTCAGCACTGGGCTGTCCTGAGAGCAGTACGTGCCAGCTAGAGCACTGCAGGGATGTCCCAACACATGCATGGATCACACAGGAACTTGGTGCCAGGTCCACGTGTGTGGTGCGTCTCAAATTCTACCTCCACTATGGGGAATTCAATCCGTCCCTCTGAAAAGAGCAGTAGTTCCACTAAAGATGATAAAATATTTTTGGATTTAGACCCTGAGGTCTTACCAGCCATGGCTGCCTCATGCAGTATTTTTACTGTTGTGGCTCCCTGCTCATTTAATGGTTTGTCTTAGTTGGCAAGTCTTTAACACCACAGGTCAGTGAAATGTTCAGGAAATAGAGATTTTTGTGCTGCTTCAGGGCTATAAGACTTAGCATTAAACCCTGATGAGAGATCTGATTGTGTCAGCACTCTTTGGAGGAATGAATGAGTTGTTGGAAGAAAGTAATTCTACCCTCTCTAACTCAAACTGTGATCATACCAAAGTCTCGCTTCAAACTTTGGGGAAAATCAAAACGTCAGTCTGC
Organism: Burhinus oedicnemus; assembly: GCA_008921705.1. Taxonomy (NCBI): domain Eukaryota; kingdom Metazoa; phylum Chordata; class Aves; order Charadriiformes; family Burhinidae; genus Burhinus; species Burhinus oedicnemus. The sequence continues at coordinate 1,477,759 of VFFE01007100.1, read as the reverse complement.
ATTAGGAACATTTTGGGTGATTCTCTGCAGCCCCTTAAAGGACTTTTTTTAATTAGCCAATTAAAGGTTTTCTGAACCAGTTACAGCCTTTACACATTATTCACGATTCCTTACTCATGACTTTGGGGTCAGTAACTACCAGAGAAACAAACTCACTGCTTTATTTGAACAAGCATGACTGATGGACTGAGAGGTTCATGAAATTTTCTTTGCAGTTCTCTCCAGTTGAAGACTAAGTATACTATTGTGCCAATTCCGTATGTGATTCTGTGCCTGCATGTGATTTTATGCTTGAAAATGTACATTGCTTTTCAGTCAAGCATTACACAAATTACTTAATGAACAACCTGTTACCTTTTTCCCAGGCAGCAAACCACACTACTTCCCCAAAGAAACTGAGCCTGGTAGCTAGTGGGACAGCTGCTCCGACTAGATATTTCTGCAGAGTTCCCTTTGGGCTCGCAATGAATTGTCCCTATTCATTGTGTTTCTTGGAAGGTCTTCCAAAAAAGCACAGCGATTATCTCTGTCAGCATTTATCAGCAGATGAGAGGCATCTCTGGAAAACAGTCAAGGTTTTTTAGAGCCACCCAAAGAACAAAGCAAACAACAACGAATGCTTTCCAGCAGAACAGACACCACTTCTGGGATGCAGAAACCTTATGGGTAGGGGAAAACTCACACAAAGACTCTGCTTTTTTTGGGGATGAATTCTGATTTCAGCTGGGAAGTTATTCTGCTTCACGTCAGTGCAAAGTTGCTCAGCATCTAGTCCTGAGCAGTTGTCTCCTTCTAAGGTTTTACTTCAGAATAGTTTTCAAACTTCAGAGCAAACACAGCATGAATGAATTTAAAACTCACAAAAGCAGAGCTATTGAATTTTTCACTGAGCTTGATTTCCATGGATTTCTTTTTCTTTCTGAAGCAAGACTGCCCACTGCAGTTAATGAAGCTCTGTTTATGATGAGCTGAGGCCAGTGCCTTCATTTCACTGAGGACATAAGTTTGAGTCACCAAGGCCAAAGATACAAGTCAAGGTCTGGGAGGTAAAAGGCCAAAGGATTAGTCATCCGCCATCCAGCCCAGCCCCAAATCTGACATTTTGCACAGTGAGAACAAGTCTAGAGGAGAATTCTCCCCATCTATTGTTGAGAAAGTCAATTCATGATAAAATAAAACATAAATACAGTAGTTGAGTACTGAAGCAGCAGGGGCAGTCTGTCATTCCAGAGCTCTTCCAAATGATTTCTTATGCAAATTCATCAAAATGGATCTGTTGTTTTTTTAAGATTATACGTGTGTGTGTGTGTGTGTGTCTCTAAATTATTAAACAAAAGCTCCTCTCAAAATAAAACCACTGGGAACCTCCATGTAATAAAATGAGTCACACCAGGATGCGATGACTAAGTGGGAGAATAGGGAATTCCACTCCCCATGCCAGCTTTCTACAGGATCAATTTTCTGTCAACAGGTGATGGGAGCTTGTCTCTCTGCCTTTTGTTTATTCCAAAAATTATTATTATTTTTTAATATTCTCTTTAAACAATTAAGATTCAAAGCTGAATAATCAGGACCAGGCATACTTCCACTAGGCGCCCCCATAGTAAACAGTGAGCCAGGGAATCCAGGCCAGTAGTGGCTGCCTGTGTTAATAAGGATTTACCAGCTGTAAAATTCCAAAATCTTGTGTCATACGGGGAAACCTTCCAAAACACTGGATTCCACCCTGTCTCACTGAGTCTCTAACAGCTATGGCAACTCCGTTTCTGCAGCCACACTCTTTTGCATTTTTGTGTGTGTGATCCTTAGATTTTTTCCTGTTTTGCAGTGTTTTTCTGGGATCCCCAATTTAATATCTAACAATTGCCCTGTGGGATTTACAAGAACACCGGGGGCAGGCAGCACATTTCATCCAGGGAGTAAACCTGTGAGCAGAAAGGTTTTCTGGGGTTTCAGCAGCTATAATAGCAAGGAAGAGCAGAAGGTGTCCCATTTACCCTGAAATTTTCTAATTTGCACAGCAAAAAAGGGCAAACTCTAATCCTCCTGATTAATACTTGTTACTCTTCAGTGTTCACAAATGGTGGGATTTGCTGAGACACATTCCTCTTTTGCTTAGAAAGAACAAACAAAACAGAAACACAAAGAGAACAAAACCTCCCTGATCCTCCCCAGTTCTGACATCTTTTTGCAGAGAACTACCAAGCAGGCCCTGTGCTCCACTTTGTTGACAACTTTGATGCACTGCAAGGCACGAGGAGGGGAGATTAACCTGGAAGGTGATCACCTTTAGCTAATGCAAAAATCAGGTGGGCCTCCCGACAGAGACATCTGTAATTTATTCCCCTGGTTCATCCCATGGCTCTGCAGCTTTAGAGTGGAGAAGATATGCATCCAGCTTTAAATGCTGGACTCTAGCCACAGACTGTGTGGAGCAGAGAAAGTGCTCTTTCTAAACTAGCAAGAAAATAGCAAGATAGCAAATTTATTTCATATTCTCTCTGTAGAACCTCACGTTGCAAACAAATTGAATCATTTAAGATTACAGTACCACTCAGTTTTGCTAACTCTATAACTATTCCCACATATTTATGCTTTTTTCCTTAGCTTTTCCCATTAAAAAACCCCAAACAATAGTTTGGCTTCTTTTCCCCAGATGCTGGGCTTTTGTCTCAGGTTAAGATGCCTTAAAAACCTACATTGTCATGCTTGTTCAGCAATGGATAGCGTCTGTGACGAAGTTATGATCCTAGTTCTAAGATACGTCTTGTTCCTCTCAATTTTCCATAACTTAAAGCCTCTATTTCAGTTCATGAATTTAGAAATTCAGTGAAAGAACCGGAGCTTGGAGCTTGCATTAAATATTTAAGTTGTTTACTGGGGTCAAAGAGCAAACATCTCTTTTGGATGGATCTGGGAAAAAATTGAAACTTTTTTAAAAAAATGTTGGTGTCTTTTTTATCTTTAATTTGCCTGAGAAAACTGCATCATTAATTTTGCATCATTAAGTTCAAAGAGATAATTGTTGAAAATAGTTTGCTATTTTTTGCATTCCCCAGGAGTTTTTTGATCATTCATGAAACTCAGACTACTAACAGGCATTTAGTTCCCTGTTTGAGGCACAGTGAGAAATTTCAAACTTGACACAACAGAAAAGGGGAACATTGCTGTAGACAGTCTTATAATTTCCTTTCACATCTCTCACAAAGGACCACGATCCCCAGCCCTGCTTCCTCACTATCATCAAAACCAATACACAGGCCACCTTCTATTCACACTATCCATGCCATAATGCCATCCCATCACAGTTTTCTATAGTGAATTGTCCTGGCCAGAAGACTGGTTCATGTTTCAAGTCATTTGGCTGATTTTGAGCAGATATGTATCAACTTACACAATTACAACACGTATGGGCTGTAAAAGGCATTTACTGCATAGAAGAGCACTTGCAATAGTGGCTGTACTCGTGATGAAATGTCACCCAGTATGTGCCTTGGGGTTCATACGTCTGGGGCAACACTTACTGTGGACTCAGCCTCCCCAGGAGCTTCAGCTTAAAATAAAACATCACCCCTTTTAACTCTTTGCTTGTCTAGGCTGCCCCGCTCTTCCCCTCGTTGCCGGCAGCGTATAGCTGTTCCTTGCTCCGGAACTGATTGCTGAGGTCTCCCACACCCCATTAACAAAGGATTTACCCCATTTCACTGAACTCACTGGCTGCTTTTCATAAGCAAGTGCCATGCCCAAACACCCTGAAGTACTGAGCTCTTGCTGCAGCTGCAGACCAGGAGGGAGTAATGTAAGAAACTATAAATTCTTCATTTTCTACAATTTTTTAAACCTATTGTGCATTTTAACTATATCTAAATATATATTTAACAAATCATCACTGCCAGCTATATGTTGTGAAGATAAAACTTTTCTAGGGAGCGGTGATTTCCTTTTAACTTTTGCAGGAAGAGGTACAGGAAGATTGCTAGCATCATTGGGTCCAACTTATTGTGCTTTATAAACAAAACTTTTTCTAGAAAGTGGAAATTCCAAAACCAGAAAGCACAGCTGTGCTTATTTGCTAGCTTGCGATGCAGCAGGAATACTGAAAAGTGCAAGTTTGAGAGCAAAATCACTCTAGAGCCTGCTTGTTTGCTTCTAAAAGTGAAAGCAGTACGTTTCAAAGAAATGAAATTATTTGCCCAGAGTTAAAATAAAGCACATCTGTAACGACAGATGTACAGAAGTGCTGGAAATCAACGAGACACTGTGAAGCAGTACAAATATCACCAGAATAGTTATTATCATTATTGTTGTTCCAGTGATAGGCAAGCCATTGCTAGGGATGTAAATGAATATACTGGGATAAAACAGGTACACGTGGCCATGGGCGACTCTGAGCACACATGCCACTGCAGTTAGCGTAGCTGGATGTGCAATGAGAGCCCGTCTCCTACCCCGATCCCCGACAGAGAGAACACTTGGATATAAACCCGAGAAGCAGAGAGCACCCGACCTCAAAGAGGATGGGCTGATGCACGCCTCGAGCAGCATGATACTGCTCCTGCCATACCTGAAGCAACAAACTCTGTGAATCTTATTTCAGATATTTCAGTAGAGCTGCCAAGTATGCCAAAGGGGGTACAGGGTGGAGCCAGAGGAGGTACAAGATGGAACAAGAGGGAGGGAGGAAGAAAGGTTTGTGGGTCTTGGTATCCTAGGCACTAGCACGGGCTCCACGGTTCATTTCTGGGATAGAGAGGCAAGTACTTCCGTTCAGGCACAGCATTTTGGGGACTATGCAGATGAAAGCCTCAACTCACCACCGACACACTGAGCACAACGGCCCTGACCCTGCCCTGTGGTGGGTTCTCCTGAAACCACTCGACCTTCGAACATGTTCAAGCTCACCTGCTCTAGCTATTAGCCTCCTAAGAAACCACGGTCATGAAAATATCACCGAGGTGACAGACATGCAGGAACTCAAGGGAAAAAGAAACTAGAACTCCATTGCTTGGATCTAGAGCTGGAAATATTTATTTTTGACAAATGGACTTTGAGCGTCCATGCTTCAGAGGCCTTGACAGCTGCATCAGTTCAAAGGGCACAGAGAGCACCACCTCTTCTCTTTACACTGCATGGCCGAATTGAAAGATTTATGGTGGATCTACTCCAAAGATGTACGCTTTCTGTTTGGGTTGTTCCTCCACCACCCACATTGTCCTAGCGATGATTCATGATGTCCATGTGGCCACCATAAGAGCTTGGCAGGGGAAAGCACAGTCCATTTGCACTTTTCTCCCAGAGAAACATGAAACTCCTCTATCACTCACAGCAGAGCAGCAGTAACCAGTACACAAATGGGAGTAAACACAATGCAAGCAACAACATCTGACTTGCAAATTATTACGTGACAATTAAAACAAATAAAAGGGGGAATTCCAACCCTTTCCTTTTTTTAACTGCATTGTAAGATCTGGGCTCCAACCAAACACTAACACCATTGACCTTTAGCATATTCCAAATCCTTGATAGCTGTAAGACTGCTTTTCAAGCTCTCTTCTAGATCAAAATTAAAAGACTACGTGCACTGCAGAAACTTCTATGTGTACAATCCAATCTTGTTGCTTCCCCTGACCTATTTTTATTGAGCTGGGCTAAGTTATGTGTCTCTGAGCACAGACCTTAAAACCCCTTCAGCCAAACTCTGCTTTTGTGTGCTGGACTGTACGGAATTCATGAGTTCCCCTGGCTTACAGCAGCTACCGATTACAATCTTTCATCAGGAAGAGATAACCTTAAAAAGAACTCAAAACTATAATGCTTGCATGTTGGCAAACCTTATCATTAAGCAAATGAATGCTATTTATGCATCAGCATTTCAAACGTAAGTACTTCATCCCCTTGCTTGCACACAGAGCACTGAACTCCAGCCCCTTCAGTTTGCTTCCTGCTGCCATTTCCTGTCACAAGCCTAAAATGAGAGACTTTTACAGACTTCTCATTGGCGAGCTCATTGCAATAGTTTGTAGTTTGCATAATACAACAAGGCAGTTGTTTTCATAATGACATCCCAGCATAACTTGGGGAATATTCTTTATTTTCCAGGTATCACTAGGGAAAAATATACCTATCTGTAGTGCTGTGTAACAGAGAAGTAAAAACGATTCATTATTGTTCTTAGAAGCATGTTGTATTTCAGTTACAAATATGAAAAGTTCTACATTTCTCTGCGTTGCTAATAGCGAGTGAAGAGTTGCCTGCAGGATCCATAGGAAATTGAAGGAGGTTTTGAGTATCTGCCTGAGGGATAAAACCTAATTTACAATTGTGAGCCCCGTCAGCAGTTTCCTGAGTTTTGTGAGGCGTTCCGACTGCCACCTTCTCAGCTCCCTGTTCACTGTGGACACCGATTCAGACCCCAGATTCAAGGTACACCCAGATTTTGGAGTCCGTGAAACAATTAATCGGAGAATGTCTCGCTGCACAAAGGTTTTTGGGGAAAAAAGAGTCTCGCTACTCTCATCTTAAACACTGGCCAAACAAGCCAAGTCAAGGAGCTCTATGGAGTATGACGCGCCAAAAGCTATTAGATGGTTATCTACACTGCTGCTTTCACCCTTGTTGTTACTAGCAGAGCTAAAACTGGTGGCAAAAATGGGAAATCAAATACCACTTGTTAGCACAGACAAGGCTTGTGAGCTGTTAAAATGAAATTCAAAGAAAACCATGTTTCCCCTGCGAGCTTGGTGCATCTTCCTGCCTTCACAAAAGTGAGATTCTTTCACAGGCTCCCCGGGGCCATGCTGTGCTCTGGAAGAGGGCGCAACAATGACAGGGTCACACCAGCGATGCACTATCCACCCACCGGCATGTTTATTGTGGCTTACTTTGCTTCTGAGCAGCTTCTAAGTGCTTTTTTGCAAGGTGCTGTGCAGATCGGATCTGCAGCAAGCGAGCTCCCCGAGGTGAGCGCAGGATCCACCTCCTCCTCCCACCCAGTGACATTTCTAATTGATAAATCAGGCTGCAGAACTGGGCGGTTTTGTTCTGTGTTCATGCAGGCTAACACAACAACAACTAAGCATGGCCATAGTAGTGATACACTGCAGATCATTTTAATTATAACGAGGGAAGCTGAAAGTCACAGGTGCATAAGATCCTAATTTTCAGGCAAGCTGGGACACTCATTAACCTCTGACAACCCAAGCACAAAGGCTTAATCCTCAATCTACTGCAGTCAGCCAGAGTCTGATCAGCCCCTGCATGATTTGCATATCCAGCTCAGCTTCTTAACCTTCCTCACCTTAAGATATACCTGCTAAAGAAAGCAATCTTCACTTAAAAGCACTTCAGGGCATATCTGCAAGAGATACTGCTGCATTATAAAGCAGTGCATGGGTACACAGAGAACGAGCTCGCATTCAGCATGCAGCAGAGTCCCCCAGACAACCCACTGCAAACCACACAGAATTCTGATTCAAACCAAAGATTGGACCCTGGGCCTCCCATCTTCTAAATTCCCCCTCTGCCAATCATTTATTCAAACTCCAGCAGACTTAGACTGCCTGCAGAGGCCGAGGGGCGGTGGGGGAGGCAGGATATGGAACACCAGCATGCAAATCCCTGCTCCAGACTGGGCACTGCCGCTGGGATAAGTCATGCCTCTCTGCTACCAGGAGGTAAAAAAAGAAGAAGAAAAAAAAAAAAATGCAGTTTCCCCAGCAGCGAAGAAAAGCTTTAGATTTAGTGTGGAAAATGTTGTTGTTCTTTTTACTTTCTAACATCTATTCCAGCCAGAGCCTTCTCTGCTCTTATATGGAAATAGGGGCAGGGCATTTTGGATGTTTCCTCGAAATGGCATTAAGAGCTACCTCCTTTTAGCATATCATCTCCTTTAGTTACTGCAAAACATTCTTGGGACAGGTACCGTCGCGGGCTGCCAAGCGTGTTCCCATGCACCTTCACGATTCGCTGACATCGACGGAACAGGGGCAGCACAGTGGGAAGGAATTAATATGCGGGCTTAAAAGGAAATACAGGGTGCCAAGAAAATTGCTCTGACTGCACAGGCTCATCTGAACCTTCACAGTTCAGAGCCCAGAGCCTTTCATTCTTGCTGTAAAACAGCATGGCGTGCTGGTGGTGTGGGAAGAAGCTGGGACCCACAGCATGCTTTTGTTCCCCCCCATCACCAGCTGATGCCCACATACATTAATTTTTGGCTCAATTCTTACTTTTAGCCAAAAGCATTACCCCATAAATCATGTACATGCTGTTCACTTGGGCGATGCAATTGCTTAAATCCCTTGCAAGTCACTGGATATATCACTTAAGCTGCCTCTACCTTAGTTTACCAACAGAAAACTTAGGAACATGTGTTCTTAACAGCACAAATTTTACATAAAACAGGCTAACGCTTTTCATACTAGAGAGTCCTTTGTCTCGCTGAAATCAACAGGAGTAAAGGATGGCTTTTTTGATCCCTGGACATTGTTGTTATCCTTGCAGAGCACAGTATTTAGAATACAAAAATCAAGCCTAATGAAGGGTAAGTTAAACAAGTCCAGACCATTTACAAAGAAACAAATGTCCCTTTGCAAAAGCCTTAGAAAATCCAATAAAATACACATACTGCTTAGTGAGGTGAGATGAAATGCCTGCATGCGTAAGATATTAGAAAATAAACAATTCATCTCTGAAAAAACAGGTAACTAACTACAGCAGAATGCATTTGTTTGTGTTTCCTCCTGTAAACAAGAAAACCTGGACTTCTGCTGCCCACCTTAACCATTAGATCATGCTAAGCATATTTTCTGGGGTCAGGTATTCTTTAGTTAGAAATCAAGATATGTTTATTATAGCATGCCATTATGAAAACATGATACAGACAGCTCAGGAAAGGCAGTAAAGGTGATGCTAGGCAACGAAATAACTCCCAGTAACCATTATTTGTTCCTATTATTTATTTATATTCATCCAACACCAGTCAGGGCTTAGGACCATCTTGTACTGGCTCTGTGCAAGTCGAGCAAATAAGTAGACAAGATGAAAAGAAAAGAGAGAGAATCTACAATCTGCCACTCATTCCCCCTTCATTGTTGCTCAAGAGCTAGCAAAATTACCTGAAAACTGGCAAAACAAGTTTTGAAAGAAGCAGCTCTACTGGAAGAAAAGTAGCATTGGGCTGTAAGAGGGGGCTCTTCTCTTTGAATTGAATCTGGTTTGTTTTACTATAGTCTGAGCCTATAGAAAAATATCTGATAAAACATGGAAGACGAAGTGATGTATCCTTGCATCTCAGTATTTATAAAAATAATTTTACTTTGATATAAAAACACACATTATGAACATTTTCCCCCACAGACTTCTAAAGGGAAGAAAACACAATCTTTGCCTGTAGTTCACATCAATAAAAAAAAATGTTCATTTCAAGTATTATTTCTACAGTAGCGTTCACTAAACATGAGATTGAACAAGCGTAGAGGAAGATGTAATGGTCATCCCATTTCCCTGATAACATATCCTGTTCCTGCTGATTCCCAGTGTCTGTACTGTTGTGAACCAGTAACACAAATATTTGCTTTCAAGTCTAATTTTACTCACATGGTTAAGTCAAGTGATTTGGTTTTACTTACTTGAACTTGAATGGCATTACTCACTCGAGTAGAGTTACTCATGAGCACAAATCGAAGGATGAGACCATGAGACACAACAGCACTGCAGATTTGCCTCATCCCATTAGGGAAAGTTAGAAAAAAACTGCCTTACCTGATGTTTTCTCTGTGAACACCACCTTGGACTCTGCTGTGAAATTCTGTCCAGTCAGGATCATCTGTTGTCCTCCATAAACAAGGCAGCTATCGATATCTTGTCTTTCAACCATTGGAAGTTCATGAGCAGATCTTTGGGCTGTGGGCAAATTGCAGACATGAATGAAACCAACTTTGTTTTACCAGGACTTTCCAGATCTTCCCAGAACTATCCACAGATCGATCTTGTCATCGTTACCATCTGTTGACTGCCAAAGCAGCTTCTCCAGGGTGCTAAATTTAGGTTTGAGAGGGAAAAATAAACTTACTCAAGGCATTTTATTTGGAAACATTCAGGAGTTGGCTGCAGCGTTTCAGCTGTGCTGGCCTTACTCCTTGTCCTTGAGAAAGGACAGCTTGGATGAATGAGCTGGAACTTGCCCATGTCTGTTTCCAAATAAATGGCCAAATTTTCAAGTGCAGGCACACTACAGCCCTGGAGCCCAAAAATTCCACCTGCAGAGAGGATTCCACTGAATAACACTGAATTCCTTCAGAAAAAAAATAAAAATAAACCTCTTCTACAAAAGCCCACTGCCTCCTACAGAACGGGGACTACACCGGGCATGGAACAGTCCGTTTGCCAAGAAAAGCACTGTCTCCATGTGCAGGCACCGAGCCTTGTGCACACAACAAGAGGGGCAATCACAAAGCCATGTCCATATCAGCGAGCAGGAGGGGTCGCACCGGGACTCTGCTGCAGCCTGGGCTTTTTGCAAGCATGTTTTGCAGAGGCCTGAACATCTGAGGAGCAGGGCCGTGTGCGGCAAACTGAGTTTGATTATAAAAGGCAAGGAAAGAAAAGGTAGGGTGGAATCCAGATGGGCACGTACGTGATCAAGGATTTCTAAGGTCTTTACTGTTCCTAGCCACAAACTTGGAGCGTGACTTTGGCAAGTTATTCTCTTTCCCCAGCCAGAAAACCAGGATAGCACCATCTCTCAACCTACTTCCCTCTCATCCCATTAAAACAGCCATCTGCACGGTCAGAAAAGCTTTGGAGAATCCTGGTCACCATCCCTGCAAGCCCGTTACAACTGCTTGCTAACAAGCGGCAGAGCCGAAGAAAGCGAAGATGCGAGAATTGTTCCCTACGACGCAGACAGCTGGAAAATATCATGAGCTTCCCTGTGACCAGACCAGGTGGGCAGCAGTTTGGGTCTGGTGAACTGCGAGTTCATGACCTGCACTCAAACTCCTCCAGATTCATCCACCCCAACTGGAAAGGCCTCTAGAGGATGCCGCTCATCTATTTAACAGCTGCCTTGGCTGGATTTTAACTTTCTCTGACAAAGAGCGTGCTCCCAAGAGACCCCGGAGCACTTGTGTCTTCCCTTCGCTGAACACCGCTGGCCGCTGAGCCAAAAATAAGGAAATCTTATCCTATCTGTTCAGCGCTGGCCCTCCACTCGCACACAGGCAAGGCTGTGCTGTCTGTGACCTGGTCCCAGCACCCTGTTACTGCTGTGCAACCATCAGAAAGCCAAAAACCCAACAGCTCTTGGCTGCAGTGAGCGCTGTACGGATTCTCTCCCCACATCAAGAAAATGCAAGAGTATTTGGTGGGAAAACACAAGCATTAAACCTTTCAGACAGGTGTCTGTTGCAGAGGGTAGCAATTTTTCTAGCAAGGACAAGGTCAGCTGAACCTTTTCTGCCAGCCATGACATGGAGTTTTTGCTCTTGTTAAAAATATAGATAATTCAATATTTATAACTTTTTTGAGCTATTTGAGAGGCATTTTTTAACATCTATTTAAAACAACCTTATGACTCATTGTTCCCTTCAAATATATAACAACAGCTGGGCTAAGATACTGCCAGTTAAGAGTATATATTCAGATTATTTTCACAGAAGCTGCTAATTTCTTTCACATGTCTGTATGATTAATTCCTTTCCCTAAATACTCAAATTTTTGATGAGTTCATAATTGGATTTATCACAAAGACAGATTTGTAACCTTAAAGGCCTAAGAGTAAATAGCAATCATCAAAAACGCATCTACAACAGTCAAGAGAAAATTTATCTAAGCTTTGCCCTGGACACTGTTTATTCCTATTCAATCCCCAAATTTCACTTTCAAAGTATCCCGAATAGTCAAATTCCAGATTAACCCATGTCTTCTACAAACTTCAGTTTGTTAGCAGAGAGCTTTGTACCTGACATCCAACAGATCAGTGGTTCTCAAGGCTTTTTCAGGACGAGGAAGGACAAATTTTAGCCTGGAAATAACCGTCTGACTCATCTTAATTACATTTGGATCCCGGCAAGTTGGAAATCGCTGCCGAAGACCAAGCCTCTGTCCAACTTCCATAGAGCGCAGTGTTTGTGTACGCTGCGACCTACCAGGGAGCCGGGGAGGACAGCCGGTTCACCGGCAATGTGCACCTCGGCTCTTAGGAAATGTCAAAAACCCTTCTGCCATCCTCAGCCGAGCTGGGGCGGCCTCAGCAGCGCTGCCTGGAAGCCTGTGATGGGCAGAGGTGTTCCACGGGCACCCCAGTGCAGGTCCGTGCTGCCACGGCCCCATGGCCAGCAGCAGCCAAGCTGACGCAGAGCTGTGATCAGGCACGGCTACAGCACGAGCAGGCTACCGGCATCTCCAAAACTGCTTTCGCCCTGACCCAGGCTTGGTCACCCTTGTAGGTGTACAAACCCCATGTGTGCTTTATATACGCTGCAGAATAATACCATTTGGAAGTGTTTCAGTTGAGTTTCTCCATGCAGATAGTGTGCTAAAGGGAAAGTCGGAGGAATACAGGTACCTACCGAGCACCAGACTTCCTCTGCCCTATTTTGCCTGCACTCTTCTTCTCCCACTATGTGGTTTCCCAACCCGTTTTGAAAAAAATCTCACTTTTATTTTTCCAAGATCTTTCTTTTTTTTTTTTTACCCAGACCTATAAGAAGTTTTCACCCCATTCCCCATTTCCATCAGTAAGGAGGCTCAGGGTTCACTGTGGAGCTGCCTCAATAGGATTACCTTTTTTTCCTCTGCAAGAAATATTAATTGCCAATAAATCCCCTTCCTCTAAGGCTCATGATGGGTGGACTGCATGCAATAATTTCACACTATTCCTTCTCTTCCCCCAGGGGTTGGCACTTCATAAAGTGACCTACAGCTACTGGAGTTTATGAGCTTTGAATAAACAAAACGCTGTTGATTTAACCAGTTGGGGTGTTTACTTTCAATAGCAACAGTTACTGACATAAGGCAGCAAAGCAAATGCTATAGAAATACTCACACTTGGCCTGAAGCAGTGTGTCAACCTATTAACAGGGGACATTATTTTTCTATTTTATTTGACTGTCTGCAAATCAAGATGTCATGGATGCATGGTGCCAAGAAATACAATGCACACAGCGACACAAGAGAGAAAGGGAGCTGCTGTCTCGGAGCGCCGCACCACCTCCAGCGAGCCTCAGCCTGGGAGGGACGCAGCCCCTGCGCTGCCTCCCCTATCCGCACCGCTCGGCAGGGCTGCTGCTGCCCACAGCCCACCCAGGCTCACCTGCACCCGCTGCAGGGCGCAGGGTGCTTCTTTGGGGGGGAGCCTTTATCCCCTTCCCTATGCCAGCAGGTGGAGGAAAGGTTAAGACGACCTAAACCTCTGGGCCGGCAGGCTGGGTGCTTCCCAGGGGATGCACACGCCTGGAGGCTGACCGTAAGGAAGCGTGCCAAGGCAGGGCGAAGGTGTTTCTTGCTTCCCCACCTGCCCGCAGCATCCATAACTATTCCTTTTTCAGCAGAGAGGCTATTTGGTTTCTAGGGAAAAAAAGGGGATATTTTGAGACAACTGATTACCTGGCTAAGTCTGTTGTGGCTCCAGATCTCCCCCAGGAGAGTGTGGCCCGTAGCTGCTAGCAGGTTCCAAGTGACAACCTCAGCTGTATTCCCTAACGTGCTCCTCAGGTAATCCCAGCTCCACCTGAGAACCCCCTTCCCTCGGCGCCGCCCAGCCCTCCCCGTCAGCGCTCCTCCTGCACGCATCTCCTGGGATAAGCAGTTCTAGCCCTGCCTGAGCATTGTGTTTCCTTCCACCGGCTTGGAGGGCTTCCAAGCGCTGCCTTGCCTTGCCCAAAAACTGACTCGTTTTATGAGGAGTCTTAACTGAAGCTAAATGTCTCTTAACAGCCTCTGGAGAGGAACCGTCTCGGCAGTCTCTCTCCCTGCATGTGCAATAAGAGAGGGCTGGATCGGGTAATGTAGGCAAAGCAAAAACACTGATGTGATCTGCCTCTCGGGAGGAACAGGCTTGTGAAGTCTGCACGGAGCAGTGCAGGTCTGACCGGCACTTCCCGAGCGGAGATACTCTACAGCCTCCCTGTATCGACGCACTATCTCAGTGCCGCCTTCTGCAGAGTGGCTGGAGGCCTCCGTGCAAACCTCTGCGTAAACAGAGGCCAAAGAACAGCTGCTAGAGTGAAATCTGCTCCATGCCATTTTTCTGACACCTCCAACTCTAGATCCAGAGCTTAAGTTTACCTGTTGTCCCCATAGCTGGCAGGAAAGATCCTACCCTGGGCAATCACAGGGAGCAGGACTGAGGCTCACCTGCAGCTCAGTGAGGACAAAGCTAGTATTTCCTCTAATTACCTCTAACTGCCATCACAAGCCAAGAAAACCAAAACAGGTGGCTACTTAAAAGAGGTGGGGTCACGACCTGCACCCCCAGTGCAACGGTCTGCCAAATGTCCAGGTCCCTCTTTGGACCCCCCCCATCCTCATCCTGCCCAGGGCAGCCCCAGCTCACCCCAGCTTGCTGGAAGCCTTCAAGCCGTGACTCACCACTCCTGACATGTCTTTCCAAACCCCCAAAGGCTCTTGGCTCCAGCCACTGATTCCTGTTGGACTTGAGAAGAGCAGATAGAGCTGGGTGTCTGATGCTAAAAAAAAAAAATAATCCTGAACCCTAGAAGCAATAGCAGAGGCGTAATTTGTTGTGGGATTAATTCTTCCACCTCAGTGCAAACCTTAACGAGCCAAAGTAAATATTTCATTCCTCTGTCACACTGTGTTTATTTACCACGAGCTGCCTGCCTGTGGTAGGATTGATAGGAGCAGAGCTCCTGTGCCCAATGCTTATCCAACACATTAATGTCCTGAGAAACTTTGATCCCATTCATCACACACGGAAGCACCCTGAGCTCTCTGGTGGGAGGAGAGGCAAAGGCTGGGGAGCTGCAGCATGGGAGCCAGGGCAGGACCGAGGGCAGGAGACACCTCCAGCACTCAGGTAGGCATCACTGAGGCACCCTAGAGAGCAGCAATCTTCTAATCGGAGGGATGGGAGGAATTACCTCCTGGTCGGAGTATGGGGTAGTGGAAGGCTTAAAGGAGAATCAAGTAAACAAAGCAAATTCCCAGACCTTGTGATTAGATGGGAAACCTTGAAAATATGATCTAAACGCTATGAAGAACCCGGTATGAATGACAACGGTTTCCAATTTGTTGCCAGCAGGACTTATTCAGCAGTTTGTACAGAGCCATCCAAGAAAAAAGCACCAAAAATAGAGGGCTTTTCTCCACCTCCTTTTCTGCACATAATTTATTTTATCATGTCCTTGCGAAGGAGGAGTGACAAGCACTGATGGCAGCAGTGTCAGATAAGTATGATACTTTCTATGAACTGCAGCCAGCTCACCAAACCAGCGTGTGATTAATGACAGGAAAACCATGGCCTCGGTTCACTTCTCTGTCGATCATCTCTGTGGGTATGCACAGCATTTCCTTTTAATCCCTTGCGGAGGAGATCTGCTGAGCTTAAATTATGCTCAGAAATCCATGCTCTGCGCAATACGCCGGGGCGCTTGCTTTTACCAACAGCGGTATTGCAAAGGCAAAAAGTAAACAGGAGCTTATCCTCGTAGCAAGGCTTGCAGCCTGCAAAAAGGGCGAGCGTTTTCCTTCTGTCTGACTCAGACTTTCCAGACTGAAATCTTTTGGTTGCACACTAAAAGTGGCAAATAGTGCCAGAATTAGCTTTTAAATTTTGTGCTTTAGGAGAGAGAGAAATTTCACTTTAGAAAAACCACCAGTTTTTGCGTCAGCTGCCTGACTGTCTTGAAGTTGAAATGAAAGGAGGGAAAAAATTCCTTTAATTCAACCAGAAACCATGCTACTCTTGTAATAATCATAGTTATGGTTAAACTTGCAAATGGGTATCTCCCCAGTGCAAAGAGACCATTCGTTTCTGCTTTTTTATCTCAATAAACTAGGGCTCCTTCTTGCCCGCCGTTGTATTCCAACCAGCACAGCTCCCAGCCGAGGAAAAGCGCTCGCTGGTTTGCCAAGACAACATTCTTTTATATGACTAGCTCTTTCCCCTGTAGTTATTAATGTGTCACATATCATAGGCTCAGATTGTCTAATATTATGGGAAAATCTACTAGAAGGAGAGAAAAATAAAGGAAACTTCCAGGGAAATTGATTAAAGGGAAATAAGATATTTGACCCAATTTAGTGGAACAAAATATGGTCAATAATAGAAACTATTTAAATGCCTCAGATGGACACACAGTTCTTTAGTAATAAGTTTTGTTTGTTTTGTTTTTTACCACCTTGGAATATCTATTATAAGAACAAGATTTTAGACTCCTGCTCTTGTGCCAAGTGCAATCGTTTGCATTTTAAGGGATTCATGAGCACAGCTCGGTATCAGCAAACATGGATTATATGAAACAAGAACTGTGAGACACTTTGGGGGGGTTTAACCAGGATCCATTAGAATAAAAACTGTGACACAGTGCCAGTGGTAGTCCGAACACTTACACTCACATCTTGCAGACACTTGCATAAAGCAGCTTCTGGGTGCCAGCCGACAGCAGGGAGTGGAACAAGCTGCCTCGCAGGTGCTGCTCGAGCTCCCTTCAGTACTGCTCCTTCTCTGCGCCGTGCTGCTTTCAGCCAAGGAGTAGAAACACCACCCCAGACAGCACTCACTCACCGAGAAATGAGTTTCAGCTCATAGTGAAAGGTAGAGCAAAGCAAATTAATAGAACTAATGCTACAGAAATTGCCTGAACGGTTTGAAAATAATGATCGGGTCTGCAAATACCACAGCCCTCCATGGGCTTGTTGTTATTAGGGCTGAGTTTGAAGGGACAAGTTCACGTCTCGGTAAACCTTCACGCCTGCGATTTCCCCACCTTCTGTGACAGCAGGTCTGTGATAGCCCTGCCTGGCCCAGCAAGATCTCACCTGCGTGAGCTGGCGTATGCCTAAAACACACCTGCACAAGCAGGGATGGACGTTTGGGCATGCGCACCCGCAGTCCAACTAACGGCACGGAGGTGCGCGAGGCAGGGAGCCGGGCCGAGCAGCACGCTGCTGCGTGGACCCGTGGGCTGCAGATCCCAGGGACACCTCACCTCGCGCCTGTGGGGCTTATTGCTGTTTCACGGACTCGGCATGGAGCGACACCCAGGAGAAGGGATTCTTCTCACCTTTCCAGCACCACATCTTCAAGACAGTGGCTTTTTATCCCTAAGTAAGTGATGGCCTGTTGCTACAATTGTCAGAGGGCTTTCAAATGCCTTTGCCTCCTCAGTGGCTTCAGAACGAATCAACAGGCAACAGGAGAAAAAAAGCTGCAAGCTGCTGAATGTGCAGGCTTGTCTGGATATGAGGTCCATTTTGAGGCATAACTGATCATTTAACAACATATCACCTCCTTGGTCCTCCCACACAGCTGCTTGGGGAGGAACTTGCTCCGGATGATGCTTTGAACCTGTGAAATCCCCTCCTAAAAACTGTCAAGTGCTGAATGTGACACAGATGAGGTGGAATCAAATTGCCCCATGAAAAGCAGACACTTCACAGTTCTTGCTTCATTGCAGCTAATGATCTGCTGACACCGGTGGGAGTTTTTAGCCGGGATCGGCTTCTGCTGAGGAGAGCGCTCAGATATTCTGTTGGTAGCAACCGTGCTCTCGAGGGAACCCCACTGGTAGGGAAATGGCCAGTTATCTTAAAGCTGCTACTTAGTAAGGCTTTCCCGGCGGGGTATTACTAACAGCTACCAGACAGGAGAGATCTTACAGGAGAGTCCCTGAGGATAGGGGTTCCCAGGTGGCCACGTCAAAAAAAATGAAAAACAAACAAAGGAAAAAAAAGAGAATCCCAGCAGCACGTGAAGGTGGGGGGCAGGACACAAGGAGAAAATGTCTCGGAGCCCCAGCGTGCCCCTGAGGGTACCTGAGCTCACCTGAGACTGTGAGCTCTGCAACATCTGCAGATTGTCTGGGAGAAACCGAGATTATCATCTGTAGTGTGATTTACCCTGCATTACTAATGCTGGCTGAACCAACTGATGTTTTTAACCATCTTCCCAGAACTGGGCTGAGATCAGGAAGTGCTACTGAAATGCAAAAACATTGCTAAATATGCAACATACATTCTAAATGGAAGAGGCTTATTGCTCCACATCACTTCATACTCTGCTTCCATGGGTTCAGAAAAGCACAGTCCTTAACATATCTCTCCAACTTGTCAGTACATCCAGTAGTCCAAAAAGAAAACTTTTTTTTTTTCTTGGGGAACAAATACATCTTCTTTCTTGTAGGAGCTTTGCTGTCTGCTCTGCAGCTAATATTTTCATATTTTAATTTTAAAAAACATAAAAATAAGCCACTTATACTGGTGTCTCCACTCTTGGCTTTTTATGCCCCTAAGACTCATCGAAGCAAACACATCGCAGAATAAATGCCTAGACATCTTAAACAAGCCTTGCAAATAGCAGTCATCGCCCAGGCAAATTAGGTGTGCACATACAATTCGGAAAAATGTGATCTGATTCTGTAAACCGTGACCGGATTTCTGCTTGAACACTCTTTGGTGATGGGCACAAATACAATGTGCAATTGTGGAAGGGTCTTAGAAACGGCTGGCTAACTCCTTCCGAAGGATATATTTGCTGTTCTTGTAGGAGAATTTGTGTAAGTGGGGTGTTGTCTGCGGGACTCGCTGCATGACGCGGGGACCATCCACCCTCTGCTCTGGGCTCGTGCTGTTTTTCTGTCCACTGCATGTAGGAGTTACACCTGGAGCTTCCCCACCCCAGCAGCTCCCCACTGAAGGCAGGAATAGGCTCTTTCCACTCGGAAAAGGAATTGAGGGAGAGCCAGGTGATGCTTTGCCGCAATTCCCTTCCTATCTAGAGAAGGTGCAGTTTGCTGAACGTTTCCTTTAGCAAATGGGCCTTTGTTTCAGCAGGGACACGTTTGGGGTGGAGGCCACTATTGTTTCAGCCATCTGGTCCCATAAAGGTTCGTAACCATTTCCTACGGAGAAAGGTGGTGGCTACTCCCACTATTCTCCCTTCTCCATCACTGTGCTGGGGACTTCACTCAGCTGCTAAAATGCTCTGATCGGTGGTATCTTCTCATAAACGTTGCCAAGAGATCGTACGTATCCATCATCCTCTCTTTAGCTTTGCCTTGTTTATTTATTTCTACTGTTTTTTTTCAAAGCTGCCATCAATAATTCACTAGTCACACAATTTCTCATGATTTCCCATCCAAAATTGGCTCCTCTCTTATTCTAAGCAGTTGTTATTTAAGTAAAGCCTGCATATCAATAAATAAAACTCACACATGAGAAACTCTTCAATGACTTTCTTCACATGACTTATGGCAAGACAGGTTCTGCTAAAAGGGTGAGTCATTCAGCAAAGGGAGAGGAAAACTGTTCATTATGTATTTCTGAAATCCCCAAACCACTGAAAAGGCACCATTTACCAACAAAAAGCATCACAGGATGCGCATGAAACAGCAAAGTGGGTGGAGCCCTTCCAGAAATGACTGCAACACGGGGGGCACCTCATCGAAGGCCTCTCTTTCTCAGGATCCAGTACGTTAAAGTGAGTGGGAGGTGCATGTTTCTCAGCTTACATGCTTGTAGGATTTGCCCCTCAGAAATCAGAACTGCAAGTTTTCTTCTGTCCCTCAGGGGAATACCAGAACAACCCGGGGTTTCCCTGCTTCAGCTGCAGCCTCCTGAGCTGCACACCCCTGAGCAGCGACATCTACAAAGAACGATAACCAGGATGTGCCTCAGCCTCAAAATCAAACCTGTTTCTCCATTTCAGTTGTGTTCCTGCCACAGCTCAGATCCGAGGACTGCGGTCACTCCTTCGGCAGGCAGGACTGACCACAGCGCTAGGATCCGGCCCAGGTTTGAATTCAAAACCTCCAACCACCTGCCAGCTTGTGGAGAGCAAGTTCTGGTTGTGCCTCCACTCCAAGTGAAACGCAGGAAGGCAGGCAGCTTGCACGCTCACGCACAAGCAGGGAGAATGTATATACGCCCCCGTACGCCCACCCACGCTGGCTCCCTGCTCCCAGAAAAGACCTGCTAGCCAGAAGGATCCACAGCAACACGCTAATAAATAAACTTTCCAAAAGCCCCAAAGTCCCTCGCTGTCCTCACAAGCTCTAAGCACCGTGAAGAGCCACCTGCCACCAAAACTTGTTTCAGGAAAGGGATTGCATACGGGGAAGAGCCGCAGGTCACTCAAACGGCGGCACAGACCCAGCCAGCGCTGGAAGAGCGGAGCCCCTTGCGTTCCCCTATCTGAGCACGCTGGGATTTGTCCCCTCGGAGCTAGCCCGGAGCAGAGGGACAAGACGATCGCTGTTGCAAGAGACGGAGAAGGAGCAAATCTCAGGGGATACTTACAGCATTCGATGGGGTTTGATGCTGCTTGCAGAGAAATGATCCTGCCGTTGGACTCGGGGATGTGCACGCGGAAGACAAGCCGGACGCGGGTGTTCTTCCTGCCGATGTCCGTCTCTCCCTTGCGCAGCTCGATGTCCGCGTTCCTCAGCTTCAAAATCCCCGCGCAGTCAATGCTGCCAAACACACACGGCATTTAGCTTAACATTTCTGCTCTCAAACAGCTTGGAAATAGGTGACAGTCAAGAGGATTAAGCTGTTTTGCTTCGACTTCTGGGTTAAGAGCAACTCCAAATACTTGTTCTGCTTAGGATCTAGATATGCCTCCCATGGCAGGGGTGTTGGAATTAGATGATCTTTAAGGTCCCTTCCAACCTATTCTATGATTCTATGATATTGCCATTTCAGCAGTTACAGGGGAAGAAATCCCAGACACGCAGCGAGTGATGGATGCTGCTGGATCCCTCCCCAAAGAGGCTGGGCCCGGTGGCTCAGCGTGTCCCAGGCATGTCCCAGCCGAGGGCTAGGGGTGGCCTTTACTCTGGCGACAGCAGAAGCCACTCTCCAAACATTCTAACCCCAAATCTTATTTCCCTCCCGCGCTAAGCACAGGAGCGCAGAGGGCAGCGTCCGCCCCCGCACACCGGGGCAGGGAGAGCGAAGCAGAACCAGAAGCGCACACTGGGGCAGCCAAAAAGCTGAGCCTGTGCCGGAGCCCTCCGCGAGCCAGGGAGCATTAAAGCCTCCAGCGCCAGCTCTCCAAACAGCTCAGTGCCCAGAGACTGCCCAGCAGCTATTGCCTGCACGTGGGCAAATTAGTTCAGCTCCGCAGGGAATCAGTTGAAGCAGCTAATTGCAGGCACCATCCAGGCACGTTTTCCCCACAGTTTGTAACGCAAGCATTGAATTCAACTCCAAAGTAGGAACCAAATTGCTCTCTCCTTCTTTCGGACAAGGTAGGGGCTTCTGCTAGAACCGGGCTCTCCAGCCCTGGCCCAGGTCACCATGTCATCCTCCAAAGCCCCGGGATGTTGTTCCCAGCCAAGGCAATTGCTTGGCTGAGCAGAAAACGGTTCTCTGCTCCCATTCACCGTGTCCCTGCACAAAGGGAGGATGCAGGGAGCAGGATGGAGCAATGAAAGGATTAGGAATGCTTAAACCAGCATTGCAACTTAATATTGGTGTAAGTGCAGGTTAACTTCTTGAGAGCCCAGTGTAAACTAGCAAACGTGCCTGTCTACAGCTGAGCCCTGGCACGAGAACGTGCCAATTAATATTTACAGAATCTGAGATCTGCAGCTCAGCAACAGTCCTCGGAGAGTGCAGTGAGCACTGTTATTAAATGGGCACTGCCAACCCATTTTGATATCAGTTTAAAGACACACCATTTTTCTTCTTTAGATATGAATTAAAATCACTTTTTGGGAGGCATAAACCCCAAGCTGTTTCCTACACCCACGTTGTTCCTTGCCACGGCATGTGTGCAGGGGTTTATTACTCCAGGGCTACTTGTTAGGAACAGACGATCATGTTCTGTTCAGCACTTGGCTGCTTAAGTTTGAGATGGGGACTTTTATTTATTTCCTTGGGTGCAGAGGGAAGGAGAGGCTTGAAGGAAAGGCAGGAATGAGGTATATTTTCTGAAAAAAAGATATATAAAGAATGTGGATTTTGCGATGAGGTAGGGGGGCTTAAAAACATAGCTGCTCTGCCAATTTTGTCAGTATCCTCTGAAGGATGGAGATACAGCTCGTCCCTCTGCAGAGCAATCACTCTCATGCTGCCTGGCACACATTCAAGCCTGAAGTTTCAGACTGGTGCCCACTTCATCCCTCTGCCTCCATAAAACTGGAAGAAGTAATGCAGAAAAGATGTGCCTGTACTTATTTTTCTGTTAACCTATTACAACAAGAGAGCAATTTCACGGCCAGAGCACTTGGCTGAGTTCAGAAGAGATGTTTTCTATTCCACTAAACGTTGTAAAACGAATCGTACACCTTTCCTCCACTGTCTACTGCTCCGTGCTTCTCATTACATCCCTGCAGCATAAGGACTTGCGATTCGGGTCTTGTTTTCCTTAGTGCCCTACAAAGCCATTCTGACTTCGAAGACGACAGATGATTACAATATAGTCACTGCAGCAATTGGGGTAAAGAGCAAAAATGCCTGCACGGTCAGCTGATGAATGGTAACTCTTCAAGCAGCTTTAACCCAGGCGCTTGTAACTGCTGCTTATGCTTTTGTAAAAATGGTCTTACGCTCATATATCATCCCAATGCTTTGGAAAGGGAAGTCCCTCCAGAGCAGGCATCATTATTCATTTAAGTGACTCCTTTCCAAAGAGAAGGAACTTCACATGCCAATTTAATCCTCCTCAACTTTGCTAATAAAAATAAGTATGCTTACGTTGCTTTCATGTTGTTTTTGGGTTCCAATGGGATCTCTAAAACTTTGGTGTTGCCAATGATTTTTTCATAGCTGCTGGTGGTGACAGTTTTTCCCGTAATGCGATGGACTTGATAGAAAGCGTGAGGTTTAAGTATCCGTTCGTCTGCTGTCCCAATGAAGATCTGAAGACCCAAGGGTTTGTTCTCCATGTAACCGTGAAGCTGGCAAGACATTAAAATATCTATTATCACACACAGAGCTTGCAGTGCCTTCATGTGAGGAAACCAACTAGATCTACAGACATATACAGATATGGAGATATATACAGGCATAAAGATAGGTGTGGTACGGACTCTTTCCTGCTCTCAGAGACAGACCTCCTCTTAAGAATATCTGCCTATTTACATAGGGAAGGGAGCTAATGGAAAACATGTAATCGATGGTTATAATACTAAATATGTCAAGAAGAAAAAAAAGGATATATCAAGAAGAAAAAATTCCAGACAAGCTCTCCATACGAGAAATTTGTTAGCTGTCTCCAAAACAGATTAATAAATCCCCTCAAATGATACATTTTTGAGCACACTTGCTTAATTTGCAGTGACTGATTCCTAAATGAAGTTCAAAAGATTTTTGTTGGTGGGGTGGATAAAGCTGCAAAGCTGCATTGACTCCCCACACCTGCAGCCTTGGGCGGTGATTCCTGCTTCCCATCAGCAGGAAACACAGCAAGGACAGAAGAAAACCTCCCACTTGCATTCCTGCAGATATACCTGAGACCCCCTTATGTACCTTCTCCAGACCTTATCAAAGCTAATGGAAGATGCCCATTGACAACAGGGGGCTTTGAATCAGGCACTATGTGACGTCCAACTTGCAAAGCCCAGCTTCTGTCCAGCCTAACATTCACTAAAATGACTTTGCCTCAGCTCAGCTACTTCAACTGCAGTTAAAAAAATAAGGGGTTTTTTCCCCCTCAACAGGAAGTATCTAGCAAACGTGTCTGCGATTTTGAGAACTGAAATGTTAAGCTACGCATAAACATTTCAGAAATTGATGATCCCTGCCACAGCCCTTTCTGTGGCCTTAGCACATGCAGTCTTGCCCAGCTCACATCCATTTCAAACCCAGCTGGAAGGATTGTCCTTCCAACCCCTAACTTTGCTCATCACCCTTAGCTTCACGCGTCTCCAGCTTCCCCTGTGTCCCTCACACCAGACATAAGCTGCCTGCCTTCATCTTCAAAGCTCTGCTCTTCTCTTTGCCCTCTCACCTCTCATTTTCTACTCAGTTATTAACATCTATTCCCAAACTTCCCAAATCCAGCCCCAAACACCAGCATCGGCTTCTTAAACACTCCCAACTTTGTGTTTTCTGCCCATCAGTCTCTTCCTACAGGGAGGATGTTCCCTTTTAATATCTACATCTCCACCCTACATATCTCCATGTCTACAGAATTCTTAAATAATCTTAAAAGGAAATATGTTCTTGTTCTCCCGAAATCCATTCTGTGGACCGGCGTTGATTCACTGCTCTTTGAAATGCATCCTTCCCCCAGTTGTTGGTTCACCTTCAGCCATTCTTCTTGCACTGCATTAAAATACTATCTGTGCAGGCAGAGGTGGCATTTTTGGTTTGTGACTGTACAGTACCTGGCACAAGGAGGTCTTGGTTGACCTGAGAGACTGGGGCCTCTAGGGTTCAAGGACATAAACAGACTCTTCTGTACTAAATAACATTTTTATAAACAGCATTTGCTGCAAGAGCAGCAAGAAAGCCAGAATGCCTCCATAGGCCAGGAGACGAGGAAATTTCTCCTTCTTTATTAACATTCAAAATTACAAATCAAACCATTCTAAATTTCTCACATAACCAAAAATGAAAACCAGACATTTATCTACCGCATAGCCAGTGATCTAGCTGAAAGGGAACTTTATGGTCTGAGACACGCTAAATTTGTTTTCAATTATTTTGTCCACATACAAAACCTTGATGAAGCCATACAAAGCAAATAGTGCTGGAAGATCAGAGAAAAGGAAGATTAAGCTAATGGTATTCATGGCCAAACCTTTTTTTTTTTTCTTTTTTCTTTTCACCAGTCAGCGGGAGGTATCTTTGCATAGAAGGATTAATTCCCCCCTGGAAGGGGACCACATGCAGCATCAATGCAATCCTGGCAACCTTCCTTCAGTATGGCAAATGTAAAGCGACACTCACTCTTCTGAGCTATCATTACTCATCTAGCACATATTTGCAAGGCATACAAAGACAGGGTCTGTGCCCCAGAGACCTTACAACCCAAGGGCCCGAATCCGCAGCCTCCACTTACATGAATAGCTCCATTGAAGTCAACGGGCCTTAAGTACGGGTTGTGCAAGAAAGAATTACAGAATCCAGCCCGGCCGCAGCTCAGACACCTACGATAACTCACTCGCACAAGCGCTTCGGGAGATTGTGAGGAGGGAAAATCGGGTACGAGGCTTTGTGCAAACATGCCAGTTGGCTCTGGGAGCGAGGTGGAGGAGGAGCGGAGCTGGACTCCAAGCACAAGGGTTGGTACTGGAGAGGCAGTATTGCCAAGAATGGGATAAATACACGGCCATGGGGAGATTCAGAAATGTATAGAGTGTATAGAACGTTAAAGACAACAGAGGTCAAAATGACAGATCTACTGGGAACAGGCATGAATGTAGGAATCACCTCCTGTTTATCCATGTAGGTCCATTAAGCCCAGGTCCGCAGGGAGCCATACTGAAACTCATCCTCAGTATCATACTTTCAAAATCCAAGATTTCCTGGCTTTCAATGAAAAGCCATTGTATGACCAAAAGCCGTCTTGTCTTTACAAGGGGAGAGGGAGAAAAGTAGTTTTTAAGTACTGAACGTGTTTATTGTCATGCCTGACAGAGTAACCCTTTGTGGATCCAGCTAAGATGACAGGAGGATCCTTTGGACTGGAGCGGTTATGACAGTGACAGCAAAGCAGCTTTCGCTCTACCCTCTGTCCTGGCAGAACAAAATCCCAGAGTTACAGGTGGGAGACTGGAACGGAGGAAAACAGGTAATAAATCACAAAAGGTAATTTGCCCCCAGTGAGCAGACTCAGTAGCAGCTGTAACAGAACTGGCCACGTACACAGTCTTTAATACTGGCCACCTTTAAAAGTAATTTTAAGTGGTGTTTCTGCTCATGTATAGAATGAGTTCCCAAGGTAAAACTATTCATGGTCTTCTAATAATATGTATGTCTGTGGGTGTGTGTCTGTATAAATGTACACAGACTTAAAGAGGAGACAAATTGATTGCCTGTTCATATGGCAATGCGTGTATCATCTGCTGGACAAGGGGGTATAAAGCATAGAGTAAAAGGCCTTCTGGTCCTCCAACGGGAGCAGATTTTAAATCAATTGCTTGATCAATGGAAGAAAGTAACAATTATTTGGTAATTTATGACATTATGGCAATGCTTTGGGATGACATCACTGTAAAATCAAAATAGCCTTGTAAAATGCAAATGCAAAGAGAAAAATATCTATAAGAGCGCCAAGCACCCAGGCTTAAAAGGGTATGTCCTTATCTTGAATTAATTGTTTACATTTTAAAGGATAATATAGAAGATCACTTACCATGAGCATTTCCATCTACCTTTCACTTGCTAAGAACACATCAGGATGGCTTAGGAACAAAACCTGAAGACGGGGACAGCCCACAGAACTGCTCCAGCCACTTTAAAATCAGAGTTTTACACCCAGCCCTGCCACCAATTTACTACATAGCTTCAGCCATCTCATCTAACCTCTCTGTTTACCTGTAACGGGGGAACAGTGATGCTCACCCTAGTTTGCAGGGACAGAAATGCGTTAATATTTTGTGCCACATTTTTACACAGAAAAATTCATTGTGAGCTAGAATGAAAGAACACATCGAGGGTTTGTTTCAGGTGTATCTCTCCTCAAAATTGAACTACAAGAGACTGTTACTCTCAATAAACACCCACCTCCACGATGCTAGGAGCTGCTTTAGTATTTAACCATAATGCTGATCTTTTCTTTGGCGGAGCAAAGAAGGAGCAAAAGCGACCCTTAAAGAACCCTACGGAGAAGTGAAGACTTAAAACATTTTTTTAAATAATAACTTTGAAATTGATTTTTTCCTCCCTTAGCAACAACCAAGCCACTAGAAAGCGTCCGTTTTGCAGTCCTACCCTTCCGCTCCTCGGGCGGGAAGGGAGCCGGCAGCTCGCCCTGCAGCTGCCCGCGGGGAGGGCACACAGCCCCGACGCCGGCGGTGCGGCAGGAGACAAGAACAGAGGACCAGCCCCGCGCCAAGGTGCTCCCTTACTCTTCTTTCCGTGAAGAAAAGTAAATCACCTGGATTTCAGTTTCAAGAGAGTGAGAATCGAGAAAGATTTATGAATACAGAACTCCGGGAGGAAATATTTTTGTGTATTATAAGGTGACCTATTCACAATAAAACTCCCCCAAACTGTATACAGATCGAGCTGGAAAAAACCCAACTCCTTTGAGTCACATTTGCCACAAGGGGAAAGAGAAGCCAGACATGATGTGTACCTTTCCATACTCTATTTTGGGATTTTAAGATCCTATTTCTTTCAGTTGAAAGATTTTTCTTAAACTTTGCTTTTGCATAACTCTTAGAATATTAACATAGCCAGACATGGGCTGGTCTGTGACCTGAGGAAATGCAAAGCACTTTGGCAGATAAACAAATAACATCATTCAGAAAACAAGGCAACTTTTCTTGTTTGGTTTGCTGCTATGATTGGGTTTCTAAACAAAATGGAAAAGTGTGGCATGATTAAAATCATCAGCTCACCTCTGCATAAATAAAATTCATTCATTCTGCACTCCATCCATGGATCAATACCAGTCAAATTTGGGAGCGGGGAGTATTTAAGTGCCATTTTCAGGAAGGCACGTGTATAATTCTGCATGCTCATTAGCAGATGGGCCTTTAGCTGCTGGGTATCAGCAGCCCAGTTACCTGCCTGAACACAATTCCTGTGACGGTGCCGGCAACCGCAGCCATCCAAAACACACGTTATCCATATGAAACAACACATTTTTTTTCCTGCGCTATTTCAAAACTCAGGTCTTCTTACAAACTGCGCCCCCAGCTCCAAATACACAAGCACTCAAAGCAGGGGTTTGAAATTCAAATCTAAATCAGTCCCTACCCCAGCGTTCAGATGAACCAAACCCGGCATCTGCGCAGCTGCCGCCGCCTCTGGCTGTGGGGATTTAAAAACACAGGTTGACCTTTGCTGTGCTGCACGAATAGCAAATGTCTTTGCACAAGCGAAGCCTGCAACGCTGCTCAGTTGGGCTGTCTGCTAACTGAGTGATAAACTGACCGCAGAGTCGAAGGAAAGGCAAATTCCTTAAAGATGCTGTAGGTGGTCACCTATAGATACAACATATGCATATACAGAGGGAGCTTAGCCAAACCTTTGGAATTTAGATCTTTGAATCTTGGACACGTTTACTGGAGTTTATATATTATTCTATTTTATATAGAATTATATTATTAGCAAGAGGAAGGAGGATTCCCGGGAGATAAGTATGATAACTTTTTTATTCTTAAATGGGAAAGCCAGGGCAGAGAGCTGCAGTGATTTGCTGGGTCCTGCAGGGGATGAGCGGCCAAAGTGCCGTGAGACTCCGAGGTCCCCGTCCCCCTGTGCTCTGCCTTGCTGCGAGGGTGGCCAACCTCATTCTGCAAGCGGCACAAACATGCGGTGACACCGCTCACCGGCCGCAGCACCTTGGTTTCCACGAGTATTGCACGCTCCTGCCTTTGCCTGTTTAATTGAGGGGTTTCGGAGCCAAATTTTCTTGGGGATTTCTAGTTTGCCTGTTGCAGATCTGAAAGCCTGCATGCAAACAGTGATGGGCTTTGCGAGACAAATGCAGGAGCATCTGCAAATCTTACGGGCACCTTTGAGGAGCCCCAGCAAGAGCGCTGCCCTGTGTGATACAGATGCCGATTGCCTTAGAGAGTAGAAGGGAATAATTTATTTCCCATTCATCCCAACAGAGCTTTACTTGTCAGGAATTTAGGTCTTTCTCCCCTGGGAGGTATAAAGCTGCATCTTTAAAGCTGATTGCACACATCTTCCTGTCTAGACAACGCAAGCTACTGCCAGAAGGAAAGTATAAAATCGGGGAATGAATTCACTAGCCGTGGTGATTTTATTTGCTTGAAAGTAATCAGCTCTCTTGCTTGTTTCAGCTCACTGTAACACGAGGCTTAGCCCATTAACTGCTGCGTATTACTTGCTGTCTCCCCGTGGAAGTCACTCCAGCTTCCCCCCGAACGGGGTGTGCATGTGTGTGGTCAGCGCTGAGAACAGTGCCGGGGTGATTCAGCTAGACCTTCCCCGGCCGGTAGTGGAAAGTGGGAAAACAGAGCTCGACTGGCAACATTTAATTAGAAGCAAATACAAAGCCGCGTGAGAAATCGCTTCCTCCTACTGCTTCCCTTTTCCTGCTGTACACAAGAAGATAAGAAAGCACTGACAGGCTCGCCAGGAGCAGCACGCGGTTGCGGCACCGGCTGCCCTAGGACGGAGCCCCAGCTCGCCCAACGCCCACCTTCCTCTAGAAACAGCGAGAGGCTGCCGCGATAAAGCTGCCTCTCAAAGCTCTTGACACCACAAACTATTCCGCTGCTCAAACTCTTCATCAGCCCCGAGGCTGTTTTCCGTGCCAGCAAGCGTTTTCGGACACCGCGCAGCAGACAAGATGTGCTTGTCGGAGAAGCCCCAGCTTGGCACCGCGTTTCTGTCCCGCCTATTCAGCTCCCTTCCCGGTGCAATCAACTTCGCATCTTGGATTTGATCATTAATTCTCATCATTAATACCCTTTGACTGCAACAATTTCAAGGGTTTTGGGGGGGGTCTTTACTCAACAATACTCCTACCAAGATGGAAAATTTCACTGTAGTGTCTCAGGGAGAGTGGCGTATCAATAGTTGTCAGTAATTAAGACAAAGACCTCACCCAGACACCGTATCATGTAGCGGCTTGCCTGCCTGCTTCGCTTAGAGCTGACATTGAGCAACAAAGTTGAATCTTGTCACATGTTTTTGTTCAATTTAATGTACTTGGGACATAGCGAAGGAACACAAACCAGAAAGAAATCTCTGCCTTGGTTCTTCTTGCTCCTTACCAAAGCAGTCTAAAAAGGCCTCCAAAGATAAGCCTTTGAACATCTGAGTCTGCTACATGATGAGTTTTTATTGTACTCATTTTAAGTGTTTCTTATTTTGGTGACAATTTTGTCAAAATTCCAAGTACTGAATCACATTTGCTCTGCTGGTCCTTACAGTAAATGACAACCAGACTCCCAGTGTCTAACTGGGATTTCTGCTTTCACATAGGGTTAAAAGACAAGTCTGGGACAGAGATGGCATCTGTTGGGGGGTTTTGTTCCTGACCATCCTGACACTGAGCTTACATTGCAATGTAAGCAAGTTGTTCCCTCTCGATCCCTCAGTTTCCCTACCCCTACAAAGAGCTGATCCTGTTTTCAAGATGCTTCACCTATCTCAGCTGAAAGTTTAAAAGAAGAGGCACTACGCATCTGACTACCACACATGTACAGATAGAAGGATTTGGAGATCAGATTCTCATAGCTGGGTGAAAATATTATTTTTTTCCTACTAAGAAAACCAGCTGTGTAATTAAAGAGCTTCCATGCACATTCATGACAAAAGATTTAAACTCCCCCCAGCACAACAAAACTCTCTCTGCCACAAGTAAATCAGGGGGTGCAAATCTGCTGATTCGGACAGAATCACACCAGGGGAGTTCCTCGGCACAGGGCTCTGCCACCAGTTAGCGAAGTCGTCCCCTGGCCGGCTGTCGGAGGTACTGTGGGAACTGGCCTTGGCCCATTTGGAGCAGAACGGAGGGTGGCAAGCAAAGATGCTGTCTTATCACCTAACCTTGCAGCTGCCACAGCCAGGTCATCCTTCCCGGCAGACAGGCGAGGCAGCGATGCTTCAGGTGCAGCCCCGGGAGCATCACACTGTGTGACCAACACGTGGCACAAAGCTTGAGAGCAACCATGCTGAGAAGGGGGAAGGTGGGACAGCGGTAGCAGCAACAGCATCTGGGAGTTACTTGGTTCAGCCTGAGATGACTGATTTGATTGCGCTGAACCAAATCCCCAGAGCTGAGCCCTCTGCCGGGGCTTAGTGCTGGACCTCCTGCGAGGCGGGTTTGGGGTCCAGGAACCATGGCCTTTGCTCAGGTGCTGGCTATTTGACTGAATGTCAGCCAAATTTTGGAAAGGAACTTGGCCAAAAAGCATTTTTGGGGAAAAGGAAAAAAAGAAAGGAAAAAAAAAAAAAAAGAAGAAGAAATAAAAAGCAAGCTCCAGGAACCTCTCTCGTCCCCAATTTCTTTCTCATGCTGAAACCCACAACACAAGGCATGTTCAGAGAGAGAATAACTCAGGTCTGCTGGAAGCATCAGGGTTTCAACAGCTGTTTCAGAATGAAATAGAGACCCTAGAAAATTTTCACTGAGCAGCAGCAGGCAGGAGTCCAGTCCCTTTCCCCCCAAAGAGCCATTAGCCCAGCAAGCACGATGCTCCCCCCGGACACGGGAGACCCAGGTGCAAGATTTCGCTTGGTGCAGGGCTCGTCCAATTCAATACACATTGCTCTCGAGAGAGGAAGGGAGGAACTGGAGGCTTAGCTGGATGGCGAAGCCCGTGAGCAGAGAGCTCAGACGTGAGTTTACAGGACACCATCCACCCTGCATGAAGTTCTCCTGCGGACACTTGAGCACGCCCTGAACAGGATGAGTTACGCAGGCGTTACTGCTGTGCTGGAAGTGTCCGCATTCACGGCAAACAGCCATAAATTTGAACTCTGGTTTACTGCATACTGACTCCCCCATGTACAGTCCTGCAGGGAGATCACACATGAAAGAGTAGCCTAAATCTTGCATCTGCCTAATGCAGGCATGTTCTTAATCCAAGGAATAGCCCAGGCTGTCCGCATCTTGCAGGGACCACACTTAAACCGGTTGGTATACTCTCCTTCCCCTCACCTCTGCCAAAATTACTTTCTATGAAAAGCAATGTATTTTGAATTAGGCTCAAAAGTTTCAATGAGAACTTTCCATTCATCTCTAACTCAAAGCAGGTTGGCCCATGGGAAAATCCTGCTGCTCCCTCAAGGTACCTGGTTCAGTGATCATCTGTCCTGCACCTCTGCACCCCAGCTGCATCCCAGCTGGACCACGGAGCCATCCCGCTTGTCCTTCTCTTAGGGGCGAGCTGCATTCGCTCAGCTGTAACATCTGGATGACAGCATCCTTTCCACACAGGGGGATGCAGACCCAGTTTGAAGACTTTAAGCAACAGAGGATGCAATTTATCTCTGGTTAAATTCTCCCAGTAGCTAATTATCCTTGCTGTTATCTTCTTGCATTAGTTAGAGAAAGCATACAGGTCAGCTTTTCCTCTAATCTTGGTTTATTAGATATTGTATTTGAATTCCCTGTTTTTCAGTCCAGTCTTGCATCTAAACAAAAGCAAATTTCAAGCGCACCTGTGTTTTCCTACATTGCTTTTGATTTATCTAGCAATTTCATTTCCTCAGTGGCTCCACTGAGCTTTCAGATAGATAGACCTCAAGGTACAGCCACGCTACCAGTATGCTAGCAGTGGGGTGCGAGGGGTACTGACTGACCTACCCTTACATTTGATGGGGTATTAGTTTTGAAGAGAATTTCCCAGATGTACCTAAAATCTGCCTTTTCAGAATTGCACATCTATCCCTGCAACAGCACATGTAACGACATTAAATATATCCATGACCCAACAGCTCAAAGCTCAAGAGGCACCTTTAATCACCACAGTTGTGCAAACAAGCCCGGTAGTCCTGCAGGTAAATCAGGCACGAAATGCGCAGTTTGTCACACGCTGTTGTGGAGTCGAGGGCAGAAATCCCTGCAAGAGCCAAAAGCCGCCGAGCGCCTGCGTGAGGCTCCCGCTCGCTCGAAAAGGGAAGCGACGGCCACAACAATGGTACAAAGATGTTGCACAGCACGAGCCCAGCACAGCCTGCCCACGGAAGTGCAAACATGCAGGGCTTCATCCCAGACCTCCGACTTCCCCTTCCCTGAAGAGGGGGAGCGGAGAAAATGGGCAGAAAAGGACAAACTCAGCTCCTCGGATGTGCCCTCAACAGTAAATCTTCCTGGGCAGGCTGGTTTGGGTTTCAGCAGGAGCACATCTCCAACCTAGCCCTACTTGTGAGGGTGCGAATCACGGTATCAAGCTGTGATTTGGTTTGAGTTTCCATCAAAGGTTCTGGTTTCACTAATACACAAAGGAATTAGTTGAATGTTGGAAGTCACATACAGTTACAAGCCAGGGCCCTATGGGAAGCCTCGGCTAGAAAACAATGTCTCCTTTGACTTAGAAACCACAAGAAAACACATACGGCAAAGTTCAAATATAAAAGGAAACGGGAACATACGTTTGTTATTGTAAAGCAGCTCCTGTGTGCTCCATTAACAACTACCATTCCAGCTTCTTTTTAAGTATATATATATTAAAAAAAAAAGGCAGTGAAAGTCACCTAAATTTTAAAAGTTAAAACCCAGGGGAAAGCTGGGTCAGCTGTGCTGAGCAGGAGCCCCTCTCCGTACAGCTCTCCTGCATTACCGAGGAGGAGCGAGGAAGAGACCAGCACACGCAGGCATGTGGCACAAGCTGTGATGGGTCGGGGACACCCTGTGGTCCTCCCTGATGATTTTAGGATAGCGGCAGCAGGCAGGGACTGAAGTTTCAGTCCCCTTGAGATATCTCCCCTTCCTGCTGCGGGCGGAGATGGCGAAGGAGGAGTCCCTGATGCTCTGACTTGAAGGAACTATTCCCTCCTCCCTCCCAGCCCTGTTACTCATTTTAACCCGCCGCCTTTGACTAAACAAAGACCCCAGAACTCAGCAGCAGCCGAGGCAGGTCGCAGGGACGTTGCCCGCAGGGGACCACGGCTCTGGTGGGGACAGAGAGCGCTGCCACCCATCAGTGCGTGGTGGCTGGGGAGCCTGTGCGAGCCGCGGGCTGAGCCCCACCGGCGAGAAGGACCCGAGCACCGGGCTCCCACTGCCCGGGGAAGTGCCCAAGCCACCGAGCTGGTACCTAAAGGCGGGAGGGCAGCAGCCCCACCAGCCCCCAGGCTGCTCTCTGCAAAGGTCCCCAACAACGCTTGCCCCGGACGCAGGCTCAGCTGGCTCGGTGCCCGGCTGCCCGAGCATCCAAAACCTCCGGCTGCAGGACCGGGCAAACTTGCTGGCTGAAGAGTGAGTTTTTCCCCACAAGCAGTGGAAAAAAGCAGGTTTGTTGATGAAGGACTGAGTTAATAACGCAGTGGAAGTGAGAGAAACAAAGTGAGACGTGCAAATGAGTTACTGATTACTTATAGGCTGCTTTTCATTCAGAAGTATTTGAGCCTTTTTTAAAGATGAATTCGAGAAGCAAGACATTAGGGGAAGGATT
This sequence comes from Burhinus oedicnemus, assembly GCA_008921705.1. Classification (NCBI taxonomy): domain Eukaryota; kingdom Metazoa; phylum Chordata; class Aves; order Charadriiformes; family Burhinidae; genus Burhinus; species Burhinus oedicnemus. The sequence goes on along the minus strand of VFFE01007100.1, from coordinate 1,443,353 downwards.
TCCTAAGCTGGCAATAAAAAAAAAAAAAACAAACCAACAAAATAACACAGTTAGGCACACTCCTTTGAGAAAATGACTACAAATTACTGCGCTGAAAAGCCATGTAAAAAACCAGGTTCCCCAAGGATTGTTTACAGCAAGGTAAGTCCAAGACACACAGGTGCCTGGGGAAAAAAATAGAAATAATAAGGGGGGGGGGGGAAGGGGGGGGGAAAGAAAGAAAAACGCTTATATTTACTCTTTGACCCCAAGACTTGGCTGTATTCTCATAAACAGATTTTTAACAAAATAACATACCTCAGCCTCTCTACAGTCCATAGCAGATCCCCATTTGAAATTGATGTGTTGTGTCACTGCTCGCAATTGTATGAGATGAATGCAGCAGTAAATCACCCATTTATCTACCACCGATTACCTCCAAGGACCCCAGAGGATTTCAGAAAGTGGAAAGATTATGATGTGAAATGGGTTTGTCTCATTTATACCCATGGTCTGCAACATGTGTAAATGCAACCACTTCTAACGAAACAAGATCAGCTATCCAGAGTATGTGGACAATTATTTACATAAATCAACTGCTCATCTTCCCTAAAAGCTTCTCCTTTCCCTTCCACTCCCTTGACGGAAGGACAAGGCTTCTACTTAGAACTCCCTGAAATATCACACAATCATGTGAAACATCACTTCCATCTTGAAAAGAAATCTGGCTTCATGCAAAGCAGTAGGACAAAGCCAGAACCACTAAGTTTAATGAATATCTTCAAAATAATATTTTTATGGCTTTTAAGAGATCATAGACTCTGTTTGATCATGGGGTGAAGCCTATCCAAACCCAGCCTTTACTACTGAAAAGGCCTTTCCTTCTCATCACTGCTTTAAACAGCTCAAAGATAGGACAACCTTTGCTGAAGAACTGAAAACCTGTCTCTTCCTGAAGCAGAGGTTCTTATTGCCACTGTGGACAGTAGGTGAAAAACACCTATGCCAGCACCCAGTGCCACTCAAGCAGTTCCACATGCCCTGTTTCCCCTTGACAACAGGACAGCAAGCAATGCCAACAACCCAAAAAACTTAAATTTCCTCTAAGAGGTGGGAGTTCCTGGAAGGGTTATTGAAAACAATGCTGGGGAGAAATCTCAAGGAATCATCTTGTTCATCTGTCCCATCCCAAAGCAGAATTCAAATATATCCGCGTCCTTCCTAGCAGATGTTTGCCTAACAGCATGCAAAGAAGGAGACTTGTACCCCTCTGGGCAAGGCATGCTGCTGCAGGGTGAACTTGGACCGAGCTAGGTTTGTGTTGGGATTGTCACCTCCACCCCAATCACAACCATGAGCTCTTTGCACAGGCGCAGTCACTGCCTTTCCTAACGGATAGCCTCTTCCAGAGCCTTGATTGGAGCAGTTGGGTACAAATAAGCAGCCGTCCCTCAACATCAGTGAAAAAGAACTGGAAAGGAGGAAAACAATCATGCCTACCCCTCCTCTGCGGTCTCAGTGACCAGAGGGACCTGCAAGACGGTGAGTGCATGCAAACTTCAGCTTTGTCCTTGCTACGCAGGATTGCAGGATTTCCTCACTGTTCTCAGTGACTTAACATCTAGGGGATACTCACGCTGGCATTCAACTTACATCCTTAAAATAGAAGCCCAAGTTTCTCTATAGTTAATAGCAAGCTGTAGTTTCCTCCCAAGAGTGACTCAGAACACCTAAACTGGGAGCCTACACTTCTCCATATGACTCTAGACGGTCTCTGAAGTTAGATGGTGTGAACATTCCATGAGATGCATGGCTTGTCTCCTCCTCCCCTAGGCAAACAAAGGAAATGCCCTCTTCAGTGTGGCCCATCTAGCCAGAGGTTTCGATTAACCGGACTCTCCTCCTGCCATACTTGGAGCGCACAACTGGTGCAGAGTCTTGTGCACAAACTCTCGGGGCTAGACACGTGAAGAAGAGGAAGCAGCATCAGAAAGATAAACCACAAGATAAGGCCTGGAGGATATGAGATCTGCTGGTCTGTAGCTTCAGAGCACCCAAAAGAAGAAACTTGCATGCAAAACGCAGTTTTCAAAAAATAAATATTGCAGGCCAACATTATGCTGCAAAAACTAGCCAACTTCTCTTCCTCCAGAAGCTTCAGCTGATAATTAGTCACGTGGAGGGTTAATTTAATGGGAAATTAGAAAATTCAGAAAAAAATTTAAAACCCCATTATATTTTAGAAAAGGTAATCAAAATAGTGGAATAGCAGTCTATTGAAAGTGGTTGTAAAATGCATGGAGCATGAATGGGACATTCATCCTCAGGATAAATCCCACCGCTTTGGTGGGCTACTCCCACTCAGGGCAAGTGTGGCTTCTCAGTATTTAAGTCCAAGTGTTTGAGAGACGGCACTGGATTCAAGAAAGTTACTATGGAGAGGTCCTAGTGCTCCAGAAAATTCCCAAGGGCGGTGTGTTCCAGTCTGTCATCTGAAAAGTGCTGTGGGACCCCAGCGCCAGGTCTGCAGCCTGCAGGAGAACCCCAGCCCTGTCACCCCTGGGTCAACACTGGGGCCAAACACAGATAGCACTGGTTGAAAACTAATTTAATTTAATTTCCTCACAAGCAGTTGACTTTAACTCATGCAAACTTTCCTCAACATAGCATCTACCTTTTAAAAATCTCTCCTGTTACGTTTTCTCTGTTTCTGTACTGTTTGCATCTGACGAGAACACAAAAGTTAAAATTCACCGAGGGGAAAAAAGAAAAAAAAAAAGAAAACCAACCTTGAAGCCAAATAACTTATGACATGAAAGCTTTGGATTTTACTAGCCTTCCCGAGTTTCAGATGTCATAAACCATACAGGTGCAACTATCCCATTGCTCTGTACCCATGTGAACCTTGTTATGTTGACGTGAACACAAATCCAACAAATACTTCCAGGTTTATAATAAACCTTCATAAAGCAACCGTCCATGTTTTCCCCATATGCAGGCACAGCTGTGCAAAGGCACATCTGCTTGGGAAACTAACGTGGATCTTTGAATTTATAGTTTGAGATCCTTAAGCTTGATGGCAAATTATGATAAAACTAGGAATATCAGTTCCTGTCTCCAACAGAAAGTATAAATCCCTCTTTGATTGATATTGATTACAGGAAGGAAACAAAGCACTTATATTTCCCCATGTCATGAGAAACTCCTTCATTGCAATAAACATCCGGTTGATAGGAATATCTTGGGAAGGTAAATGATACTATATTTGTAAGCAAACTGAGAAAAGAGCCAGTGCTGACTGGCCATATAGTTCATACATCCACATACCTTCAAACGCACCACAGCGGGCTATGAGTTTGTCAGATTCACAAACTGAAAAGATTGCATATATTAAGGTATGTCAAATGTGATTGCTATTTATTATTCTCCTGCACCCTTTACTCAAATACCTGGTCCATACATGCAAGTCCAGCTCAACCAAAGTAAACAAATTCATTGATTCAATAATTCATGGCTTGATTTTAAAAGGGGCTGAGCCTGCAGGGGAATATCTAACATATGTTCAAAGTTAAGCACAAGCCAACCAGTGAAATTAGTGGTATTGGTCACATGCTTAAAATCAAGCATAAACTTCAACATTTTCCTGGTCCGTGCTTGCCATAGCAAGTCCTGAGTGTAAGAGGAACACCTGTAGGATACATCCCAACTTTGCCTAGTGGAAGTTGTAGCGGTGGCTGATCCGTGCAGTTGCCATACCTCCTTACCAGCAATATCGCCCTGACACCTCGCAACCCCGACCAAACGCCTGCCTTTCCTTCCTGACTGGCACTGGCTGAAACTGGGAGGAAAGGAGTGAGAAGACCGATGCGGCCCCAAATGGCTCCAGTGCAGCTACTCAGCCATTATTTTCCCCTACCCTTTGAAAAGTAAAGGAAAAGCCCTCACCCTCCACAACAGATTAATGGTTCAGCTCATCCACCCCTCAGGTCAGCAAAGGGCCAAATTTTGCGACCTCGATCACCGTCAGCTTGGATCACTGGTTCACTGGTTTCAGCAGGGTGACTTCCCTTCTCACAAGCACAGCTAGGACCAGGACTGGACCCTTTAGGGCAATATAAATGATATCTCAAAAGGGATAAAAAATTACGTTTCTGTAGTGACATCGGCCCAAATCACGAGGGACCTCCTACCTAAACTCATTCACCCTTTCTCTATAGCATTACAAAGCGGATAAATGTGTCCTCTCTGTATTTACAGCTTTATAGAGGCCGAATTTTTTCTTGAAGTCATCCCCACTGCTATGGAATTATCTTGCCCTGTTGTCTCCTTACCACAGAGCTACTACAGCTAGTACAGGCTTGCCCGTGGTGGTGTACACCCAGGACAAAAAGGCGGCAGCGTTACCACAGACGACGAGCAGAACTGCACGCAAGGTGGGACACGGCGTCAGCAGGTTACGTATAAACCAGGCACTAGATTGAAATGGATGCACCGAGTGCTTGAACTACACATGGGTGAAACTCTCGGACCTAAACTTAAACGGGCTTAAAATTAGAAGTTCTACCATGAAACCAGAGGACAGAAAAAACAAGAGTAAAATTGCTAAGGAGAAAGCAAATGCATGAAAGATGTTTCTAGCAAAAGGCAGCTGTTAACTCTGGGCAAGCTCCAGTTCAACATCCACCCCTTCCTGATCCGACTCCCATCGAGGTTAATGAAGGTTGCTTTGCCTTTCTTTAAACCTCAGGCGAACGTGTAGGCGTCATGTCCAGTTTGGCTGTAGGGCCAGGAGAGGAGCCGAGGTTAGATACAGCCAGAACCACGGGTAGCAGCTCTGCCGCGGGGACCGGCTCTGCGGGAACCTGGGAGAGCATGGCTGCAAAACCCTCACTCACCGCTGGCAGGAGGACATGGTACTGCAGATCTAACGCGATCTGCTAGGTATTTTAAATCTCAGTTTGGTAGGTCACCGAGTTACACTGAGTTTGAAAGCCAGGCTTGATGTTTGTACGTTTTGAACCTCACAAAAAGCCCTAGTTTACACAGAAGAGTCTGTTCTCGAGATAAGAGGGGCTCAGCTGGAATTCAGGACATCTGGGCATCTTATGACAGAGCTGAGTCACAGGAGGTCCAACATACAGCCCAGAAAAGGTAGCAAATATTTTGCCAAAGTTTCTGACCTTTCCCAAGCTAATCCACACCAACTTTCCAAACATCTAGGACTTCACCACAACTTCAACTTCAGATACTTTATGCACATCTACAAGCACATGCAGGTTCACATACTCCCCTCTTTCAGTGTCAGCCCCCAGCAAGACGTTCAAAAATTAACTCACCCCTGACTTTTCCTCTACGGAGTTGTTCTCCAGTCCCTTACCTGGACGACTGGGTGGCCTCCGGTCGGCGCCTTGACGGCCCCTCGGCTTCCCTCCGTCTCGTAGTGCGCCCGGTGGTGGGGCTTCGGCTGTACCTCGATCCGCAGCTCGTAGGAGCCAGACTGGCTGGAGAGCGGCCACTCGAGGGGTGGGAGCGACTGGACAGGCAAACTGGGCAGAGAGAGACCACACCAGCTGAAACTCTTTAGCACTTAATTTCTCAAAGCCCTGATCCCTTCTTCCTCCAGGTGCCCCACCGGGGCTGCTCTCTCCGAAACGCTTAGGAGTCTGCTATTAATATCAATGAGAATATGCTGTCCTGCTCACGTTTGATTACAAACTTTGCTGAACTTCAGGATGAACGCAATAATTTCTGGGGGCCCATCTCCTTGCAGAAGAGAAGAGAATATTTCTATTTCTTAAGTAGAAATATCTGTGGCAGCTATATTTTTTCAGAGATTCCCCTCTTTTATCTAGCTTTTGCTGTGAGTCTTAAACTTTGATCACAGAACATATATTGTGAAATATTAGCTCTATCCACCATTACTCACCAGTTGCACAAATCAATAATATTTATGATTTCCGTAAATATTAAAATGCACACAAATAAAATGCTAAATATTCTTACCTGATACTAGTTTTCCTGTTATCAAAATACGCAAGGGTTTATAGCATGAAATTAATACATCAAAATGTACAACTAGAGCTTGCACTGGATTTTAAACCCCTCTCATTTTGTTAGTACAAAGTGCTGCCAGGACCAATCTGACAAGCCGAGGAAAGTCACAGCCCGTGTTCTTCCACTCACAATTTGTGTTTAGCAGGTCGGGAGCAGCACGGGATAACGTCAGCGTGGGGAAAACCTTGCTGCCGAGCGGGATGGCAGTGCTGAGAGGGTGCCAGCGGTGACTGCAAGTGGAGTCACACATTTGGCAACCTCCGTCCTGGCAGGTGTGCACCGCTCAGGGTCCAGACCTGCGTGCCGCCAGCGCCAGACAATGGAGGGCGTTGATGAGGGTAGTGCCAACGACTGAGATTTCGGTTAAAAGACCATTAACAAATTAACAACCAACAGTAAGTCACTTGGGGTTGACCGAATGCTCAGTCTGACTTGGAGCCGCGCGCTCTATTTTGAATCAGGAAATATTTAAAGTATTTTCATCCTTGACGGAAATTTGTAAGCAAGGCATTCCCTGAATTTAGAAAAGCAAACAAGCCGCTTTCTTTAAAAGCTGCAGGATGGAACGAGAGTGTTCAGCCTTTGTCAAAGGCTGTTTGCAATATGCTTTTTAGACAAATAATTTGGAAAATTGAATTTGTCATATGCTGTGCTACCACTGAACCACTTTGATGACGTTTCTTCCAAACCCAGATTTTTCCACCTCTCAGAATCATAATGGATTGGGCTCCCATTAACCAGTGCTGCCCCTAAGCACTTAGCTCTGGTCTGCAGCAGCATCTGCCCAAGGAAACGCCACTAGGGATCATGATGCATGACAGAGGGCATCCCACCATGAGAAAATACACAACCAGAAGAAAAATTACATACCTGCAGATAGGTATTGCAGGCACCAGTTGCTTTGTCCAGGATGGAGGTACCAATAAAATTGATTCTGGGGCTGAGTTTCTCCTGTCCTCCTGCTCGCAAGGCCCGTGGAAGTCAACAGTCTGAAAGACGTGACATGGAATGCTGTTTTTGTGGGAAGGCATTGATGAAGGATCAGGGCTGGTTTTCCAAATTTTCGTGGGAACACCACAGGAAGGATCCGTAGGAAGGCTGTTCATAGCATCCATGGAAAGAGAAGCGCTGGGCAACTGTGTGTAAGTAACTGAAGAGTTGTCTTCTCTCAAGGGGATGCGAGGAGAAGATTGTGGAGAGGGGGTCCTTGACTGTCGTGGAGAAGTGGAAGGCAGCTGAGTACTGTAGAGCTCAGTGCAAGAGTACCTCCGTTTTGCACCTGGTGATGAAGACCTTGAGTTGGGACAGGGTGATGGTGAATGTCGTCCCAAGCAGGTTTCCTCCGTGATGCTTGTTCGTGGTGACATTATTGGAGAGGTTCTAGGAGAATAATGAGTATGGATGTTTTGAAACTGTGGACAAAGGTCATCACTAGGACCATTATTTGGTGAAACACATGGTGATGTGCAAGGAGATACATTTGTCTCTGAAATGAAACTTGCAGAGGAGCCGCTACTAGCTGGGCTCAAACACAGTGGTTCTCTGTAGCCCTCAAAGCCAGGGACAGGCAGGGTAACCCTTGGGCTAGTGGTAGCTGAGTTTGACTGATGTTCTACCAAAAGAACATCTGTGTCTCTGCTGCGGAAGGGACCCCCTGAATGAATCAGTTCATGATATGGAGTAATTTCAATCCTAGGGCTCGGAGCAGAGGCCCCTGCAGCGTTGGCAGGGTGTGTAGGTGTTGTCCCTATGCTATCTGGCTGTCCATATCTGCCCATGGGATCTGCAGAAAGGCTAGAAAAAGGCAGGGGGCATGGCTTGAGGCCACAGTCCAAGACATCATGAGCGTATGTAACTCCAGAGGGTGGGCTGTTGGTTTTATGTGGAGTCGGTTCTTCTGGAAAAAGAAGGGTCTCTTTAAGACTATAAATATTATTACAGAAGCTGAGCAATCATGGATTAAAAAAATGCATATTTATAAACTGGTTGTGATCTGATAGTAGGTAAATATTTGTTTAATTCTTTTTAACTGCAATTAATGCTGGTGAGAAGTACTGGATTAAGAGCCAGGGAAGCTCAAGTGCTCAGAGCAGATGCAGCATGGACAAAAGCACTGCAAACACCTCCACACCGCCCGGCCGGGCTCCCTCTACCCGAGCCCTGAGCTAGAGGGATCACCTGGAAGGGTCGGTGCCACGTCAGCCTCTCTGCCCATTTCCGTGCTGGCCTTCCTACCCTTTCTGCCAAATAAACCCCTTAGTGCCAATTGGGGTGCTGTGACTTTGGTCAACTTCTGTCAACTAGGAGCTGGACTGAGACCATCACATAACAAAATCACTTCCAAATAGGTCCATGTAAGACCAAAAAGGTTGAGGAACAGCTGTTGGTGAAGGGAGAAAAACCTTTCTTCCACAGCAAAGTCTCGCCAGAAAAGGCTTCATGAAACCAAAGCTGAGCTCAAGCTCTTAAACTGAAAAGTCAGTTCTGTGTGCTGATTTGTTTGGCTCCGTATCATGTCAACAAGTTTTGGTGACAGGTTTCACATGAGAAAGCACCAGATGATCAGAAAACACATTCACAAGTATTTGTTAGAAAAGAGAGGGAGAGAGAAAGGATCCAGCCCCATGGTTACAGGCAATCGCTTTCCAATTTCAGCTCAAGGGACATTTTGGCCAGAGAGGGATTATAAAATACACAACAGGGAAGTGTTCAGTGCAACCCTCTCTCCTGGTGCAAAAAAATCCTCAATTTTCAGAGGAAATCCCCAGGTTGCAGAGTACAGGGATGCTTCTAGGCAATACAGAATTCCCACCAGCATCGCTGAGCCCAGTTCTGATCTCATCCCAGCACCCCATCGGCTGCTTAATGCCAGCAGCATCCGAGAGAGCAGAGCCATGCCAGGTATCCCTGGGACAGACCCCTTGACGTACATCAGCTCCTCTAGCTTCCCCAGCCTGGGAGATGAATAATATTTGTCTTCACGCAAAAGCATGCAAAATACTGTCAAGATTTTTATATGTTTTTAAAGATTTCCATGTATCCAGCAGGAAATATCTGAAACAGCTCCACAGTTTGAGATCAATTCGCACTATCTGCTCACCTCTGGGCACAGATCAGTATGTGTTATAGGTGAAGAGGGTTTCATTTAAATATTTAAATAACTGTTCCAGCATTTGCGCTAACTCCTACACTACATGAGGCAGCATTTCCCATCAGCAAGTAACACTGTACGTAAAGCCAGGTAGGAGCTGACTGTGCTTTCTGCACAAAGATAGTAGTAAAACTTCCACACACAGGTAGACTGTGATTTAATTTCAGAGTGGTTCCATTCCTTTTCAGTTTTAAACACTTCTTAGTTTAAGCAAATCTTTAAAAAAAAGATTTTTTTTTCCTTAAAGCAAAATCCTCCCCTGATTTTTGACTACTCCTTTTTGTGCTCAATGTTTTGCACAACCTGGAGAAAACTCCACGAAAAGAAAAAATGCAGCAGGAACTGCTGGGCCTTTGTGTTTAGTAGGAAAACCCGACAGCCGACCAAACAAACCAACACACAGAACGTCTATGTGACGGGATGGGAGATGACCGGGGGAGTCCAGCTTGCAGATTTCTTAAGGTTCCCTCTGGCTTTTAATCCCAGCACACAGCTGCTTTGAGGATGGGGAAAACAGCAACGAGTAACCGAATTTTGAGCCGAACATATTTTTAGCATCGTTGATCTCGGATATCAGAGCTTGGCACTCACAGAAATAACACGTCATTCACATCACTCAAACTCTGACGCATCAAGCCTAGATATTGATGCTGTGATTCACTTTGAATAAAACTCATCCCTCCTTCGGACTCAGCAGAGCAACACACCCCTCCACAGCCACACAAAACATCCCTCCCTCCGCTGTCGGAAGAATCACTCCGATTTAAGCTGATGCAAGGGAGCAAAACCAGCACCAAGCGGAGCGAGGCTTGACGCCAGGACTTGCGGCAGGACTCGTACAGCGACCAGCAATTGCAAAAAATCTCTCCAGGCTCACCAGTTTCACCTCAAGGAACGGGCGACCGTTCCAGTTCCCCGTGCGACACACCTACAGGGAGAGCTGCCCCCTCCGCGCTTGTTAAACCACATTGTCTGTGCCAGATACACGGGCAACAGGTAAAAAACTACAACTCCTCACAACACACGTCGAGCAACGAAGCTGGCACGTGTGGATTAGCGTTGAGGGGTATGGGGAGAGCAAAGACCTCTGTACATGCATGTGTAATTTTTAAAGTCTTCTCGGTAACAGACACACCCACACACACACTTTCTGCCCATTAAAAATTGGGGATAACCAAGTTTTCTTTTTTTTTTTTTTCCCCCTGAAATATTGTGTTTAAATGAGCATGTTCATCCCACACACACACTTTCTGCCCATTAAAAATTGGGGATAACCAAGTTTTCTTTTTTTTTTTTTTCCCCTGAAATATTGTGTTTAACTGAGCACATTCATCCTCGGTATTTGCCCTCCAGGAGGATCCGTGTTACAGGTATTAATAACAACGTTTACGCACAACGACAAGCTGCAACGTGCCCTTGCCTTCACCCGGCGCTCCGGCAGAGCACCCCTCTGCCGTGCTCCACCGGCCCTGCGAACCGGGATTGCTCACCCGGCGCTCGCAGGCAGCGAGGGAGGGAGGCAGGCGCCCTGTGCCAAGCAGACAACACCCACAGCCTTCTCTGCAGCAAAAATATTTAGTTTCCCCCCGCCCCTCGCATGGCAAATTATCAATAAAGCAGGCAGCGGCACTGGAATGCGGGCAAGACTGCAGACAAGAAAACTTCGGCTGGTTTGAAGAGCGCCCGGGGAGCCGCGCCGGGCAGAGATGCCCAGAGGCTGGGGCTGCCGGCCCCGACTCATCGGCTTCGTCAGGACGTGGGGCTTGGGGGGTCTGGGGAGATCTCCCAACCGAGTCCCAGCCCTGCATAACTTCGGAGGTACAATGAATTCAGTGTCCCAGGGTGCTACTGCCCACGCCTGTGACATCAGGGTCTGTCACCATGGAAACGCCGGTGATGCTACAACGCAAGGCTCTGACCTCAGCCGGGGAGGGAGAAGGGGCGGTTGGGTGAAGCAGCAAGCGCTGCTCGCCGGAAATAAACGGCTCTTCCTTCGAAATCAGGAGAAATTCTGCTTTTTGCTTCAGTAGGAGGGGATTGGCTATCCGGCTCCAGCCGACTTGGCTAAGGCAGGCTGGGGTTTGGAATCCGCTGGAGGAAGGGGCAGACCCGAGCCAACATCCCAGCTTCCCCGGGCGTTCGGTTTTGTAAACAATGTCAAGCTCCTGCCTTTGAGGGGACGGGGACAGGTCGCTCCCCGGCTGCTTTCTCTCTGCATTTGCAGACACCAGCGGGAACACGGAGCAGCCCAGGGCACCGGAATGGCTCCAGGCAGATGGCCCCAGCGATAGCCGTGCTTCTCCACCAGCTGAGCTTGGTTAGGGTGGCAGGAGCTGAGGACAGCAAACCTCACGCTGCTGGCCCACTGCCACGCTGGAGATGGCAGGGAGCAGCCCTGCCACCCACCAGCTGGGCTCTCCAGGGAGGTGAGAGGCCATCGTACCCCCTTACGAGAGAATAATGATGTGACCGATCAACGTAGCAAAGGTGTTCTTCAAGAACTGAAGCAGCTTTGAAACCTTTGTGTGAAAGCCCCAGACGCACAGCTTTGCACCCTAGGCTGTGCCACCTTCAAAGGTTCATCTGTCCCCGAATATTGCATCCCACAACACAGACTGAAATCCTCCGACAACGGCCTGGCCTCTCCACTGCTCTTCTGATGGACATCTCGGAGCTTCAGCAGCTTCCGCACAGCTCCTCTGACACCCCTCTGCTCGGGCAGTTACGGTGCTTCCCCACCTCGGGCATTTCCCAGCCTGAGGTGTCACTGCTGAGTCACCCTCTGACTCAGTACCAAAAGATCCTTCTTGTTTGAAACGGGGGTTAAAAGAAAGTGAGCTTCACACCCGGGCAACACGGGCACCTCCTCAGGTTCTCAAGTCAGCTTAACTGTCAGCAAACTGACTTTGTGACTCCCCGCTGTCACCCCAGTCTCATGACGAGGGAAGTCCTGCCTCCAAGCCCCCGAGGATCCCATCCAAACTGCCTCCAAGCTGTCAGCTCTTGCTCCCCCCTTTTTCCCATAGCCTTTACCCAGTTTCTAGTTCACGAGACCATCTCTCCTCTTCCCGAAACGGGGGATGGAAGCCGGGCTCTGCGTACTACCGTACTGCACACAGACAGCAGACCAGCTCCTACAGATTGACGCGTGCCGCAGGCAGCTCCAGCAGCCGTCTGGTGGGTGGGCAACCTCCCCAGGTGGGCACCTTCAGGACCGCAATTAGTACTGATTAGCTAGAAGAGTTAAAACGCAGGTGAAAAAGATCAAGGGATTTCAGCTTCAAAGGACTTAACCCTTGATTTTTAAAAAAAACTCCTTTTCACACACCTCTGAGGAAGACTCAGATGGGGTCCTGCTGGGCTCCAGCGATCTCCCAAGCAAGATGGGATGGGATGGGATGGGATGGGATGGGATGGGATGGGATGGGATACACACCAGTGTGTGCACACATGGCTTTGCAAGGGCCCACCCTCCGCTGTTTTTTAAACACAGCAGTAACTTCAAAGCCATTCAGTCAGCCAAATGTGACCTTGCACAATTAGCATGAAATTAGGGAATAACAGATCACCCCAGCAACTGCATTCCATGACGGGTTTATACAAACTATCATCTAGGAAAAGCTAAAGATAGCCGCGTGTGGGACAAGGGAGCCAAAGGAGCACGGGGAGTTCGGTTTTGACCTCACATCCGTTCACTGCCCTGGGATTTAAATCGAGTTACTTACTTGCATAAGTAAAAGAGTCCAGATTTTTTTTAATTAATTTGCTTATTGTAATTTGAAGGGGCCGCTCCAGAGTTTTTTCGCATTTTTCAAAAGCCGCGTCGCCTGTTATTTACACTAGCCGCTTGGAAGCTCAAAGTGAAAGTTGGTTTCCTGCGCGCGATCTGGAGTTCTCTGCTACGTGTGCACGCGTGTCCCTGCGGCAGGGCTGCCGCCGCGCACTGCCTCCGTCTCACTGCGCCAGCCACCGGGGCTGAGCCGCAAGGTTGGGGGTTTTTTTGTATTGGGGAGAAAAAGAAGGAACGAGGCAAATTATACAGGGCTGGACGCCTACAAGACATGCCAATGTCCCTGGGAGCCCGTCTACACACAAACAAGCATTTAGAGGAATATTAGTATTTACAGGTGCTCCCTGCTTCCCCTCTCTGCATTATACACACACAGACCTTGTAGACTCCATCGCCACGTGCAATGTGAGAGTCTGCTGAGCTACGGCAAAGGCTGGAGCCTGTCAGAAAATACTCTTTCCCATTTGCATTCTCACCTGTTGTCTCAAGGCAGGATTTTGCCTGGAATCTTACTTAAAGATGGGGTTTGTTTGGATTTTAAGTTTCGAAACACCCCTCAGAGGATCAGTTCTCAGCAGGGTTAACCTCAGCTATTAAAAATGATGTGGCAGCTTTACCAATCAGCGGATCATCACACGGTGAACACAGAACAAAGACACACGAGGTGAGCTGCTGAAGCAGAGCACTTGTCTGGCTTTTCAGTATTTCGTCTCTCGCAGTGGCCAACAACGGGTATTATGGAGTAATACACAAAGCAGGCATCAGAACTTCCTCGCCTGGGAGTTCCATTTGTAGGAGCTAGTTCAAACGCTCATGGACTTTCTGTCAAGCTTCTCCACTGAGAAACAAGGATATTCAGCACCTTTCAAGTTGTGAAATAAGCTAAAACTTGGGATACCACCAGCAATACCTCCACATGTAGCTCTCAAGAGAACGCATCTAACACATTTTTTTAAAAAAGAGACAGAAAACTTCTTCAATGCCCGAGCGAAATCACAATTTCAGCCTAACAGTGCAGGATACCGGCTCTGCCCAAACTTCCCAAAGCCTGTTCGCCTGGGCAGGACCTGGAGTTCGCTCTGCTGAAAGCAGAGGTTTCTGGTTTGCAAACGCTGAGCAGAAGATACCTAATGGAAGTCTGGCGAGTAAGGGTAAAAGGCACGTAGAAAATGGCACTTTGTACCGCACTGCTTTTAGAAACGGTTGGCTTAAAGAGGAATATCTAATATTAATAATATTGACCGTAGGATTTTTATTTACCCTTTTTTCCCCTGTTGCTTTTATAGCAGTCCATGTTCCTGTTGTCTCAGGCACACATAAGCACTCTTGAATGCCAACTGCTTTCAGTAAGGATATTTCTGGCATTTCCATGGCAACAAGTTGTGATATAGATCCTACTTTTAAAACACAAGCTTAGGTGGATACTGTCAAATCCCAACCTTTTAAAAAATCGTTTATCAGAAACAAACTTTCATCCCAATCCATTCCTAGAGCGCCAAATTTACATTTTTTTCCCCTAAAAAAAAAATTAAAAAATTTAAAAAATCACTTTTAGCATGTTTACAGAGATTTATTATTATAGGACTTGTCGTGAGCGGTGGGTGGAGCGCGCCAGACTCTGAGGAAACCAGAGCCTCTTTCAAACGCGCTTTGAATGTAGGAACCAGACTGAAGTGCTGGGATCCACAGACACTCCTATGGTTTTGGTTCCATTTTGAATCCTCCACTGAAAAGGACTTGTTTTCCTGACTGCAGTTCAGGCGAGGCCAGAATCACACATGAACAACGAGCATCATTTACCACCAGCATGAGGATAAAGCCCTTTCTCAAAATTTGAACATTTTCTGTCCTCGTGTAAACATGCTTTAATCTTTTGTACATTAAAGGTCACGGATGTATACTGGATTGCTTACAGACTCTAGCTGGTGCCTCTTCAAAGCGAGGGAGAATGTTCTGCAGATTACAATGCTAGTATATATGGTTGTGATCTTTTTTTTTATGCTAATGATTTCCATCTTTGGAACAAACAAAATTACTACTAATTATAGTTTCCAGTCATTCAAATGTGGAGAAAGCAGGCTCGAGAAGGATGTTACTTCTACTACAAGCATACACTGCTCTGCATTTATGTGGTTTGAAGATTAAACTTTCTACCCCCCACCTACGTACTATTATATTCTGTGGAACTTCCCACTTAAGGCTTCACAGCAGTACTCTCTACTATGAAGATGTGAAAAAACCCAGCATCTAAAGCTTTCACTGAGATTTAATGTATTTCCATTAAAATCACTGACCTCTCCCCACGGTGGATTTATTTTAGCATGGTTTGATCTACATTAAACCTTGAAAGAAAATTCAGCTTTTTACATTTGATGACACTCAGATCCCGGTGTGAATCTGTATATTTAAACAAGTATCCAAAGAATAAAACCCAGTAACAACTCTCCGCTTCACTAATGATACCATGATTCAGGCCTAACAGGTCTCCTCCTGCACTGTCCCCTAGGAACACATCATCTCTTTCTTCAAATGCCCTAGAGAAACACCACCTCTCAACTGTGCAGAATCAAAACGAATATATCTTAGAAACAACATCCCAGCAATTGTTTCCTCAGGGTCCTGTCTCTTTTGGCTTTGTCTGGTTTACACAAATCTGTATTTTACGGAATAGGAAGTATCGCTTTTTAGTATCATCAACAAAACTCTCATTTAGAAAGTCAGGGAACACTTGTTACAGTGCTTTTAGCATCACAGACTTGCATAAACTCAGAAAAGTAAGAGAACAGTCTGCAAACCTTTTTTTTTATTTTATTTTAACTTAAGCTGTGGTGTTTGGACTCAAACTGGAAACTCGATCTCCCCAGCTCCTTGCCATCCAAGCAGGATGGTCAGACTCATCACAGAATCAGCGGGGTTGGAAGGGACCTCTGGAGATCATCTAGTCCAACCCCCCTGCCAGAGCAGGGTCACCTAAAGCAGGTTGCACAGGATGGCATCCAGGTGGGTTTGGAATGTCTCCAGAGTCGGAGACTCCACCACCTCTCTGGGCAGCCTGTTCCAGTGCTCTGCCACCCATCACAGGTAACTAACTTCTCAGGGCTCCAAGACCGAGTGCTCAAGCTGCCTTTTTGAGTTTCCAGAACACCCTTTACCATGATGACCACGGTCACAAGAAGACCGAGCCAGCTGAGCTCTCCTGCTTCGTCTTTCGCAGCTGCGCTCCCAAACCCGCCTGCACAACCTTGTAAATAACGGGCGGGTCCCACGGCCGCTTTCAGACGCCCGATCGCCAGACGGGGACCCTGCCACTTGCCGTCAGTGGCAGTGACCATTCGCAAGCGCCTGCAGGCGAAAGCAGCACGGCAGAACCCGGCAAGCCCAGCCCCGAGCACAGCCCGTCCAGCAGCGCCCCGCTCGGCATCCACCGCCACGCCGGTCCCGGGCAGCCGGAGCGGGGCACATGCCCGGCTGCAGACCCACCGAGGGGCCCCGACGGGGCTGGCCCCGGGCAGGGCAGGGGCTCGGTAGCACCCTGGGTCTCCACCGCCCTCCGAGGGGCTGCCGGAGGGCGCGGAGAGCGCCCGGCCCGGAGCCGCTGGGTCCGGCAGAGGCGGCCCGGCCGCCCCGTCGGGGCACGGCACCGGCTCCTCCTGCGGCGGCGGCGGCTCCTCACCAACCTTCGATCGGCTTCAGGTAGTCGTAGTCGAAGAGGATGGAGAAGTCAAACTCCTCCTGCGGGCTGCCCTCCCGGGCCGGGCCGGGGCCGGGGCCATGCCCGGGCCCCCCCTCCTGCGGGTCGGGCTCCGGAGCCTGGGCGGCGGCGCTCATCGCGGCCAGGGCCCGCCTGGCAGCGGCGGGGCGGGAGGGGAGGCTCGCCCGGGGCTGGCCGGCTGCCGAAAGGAGCCCGAAGTGCGAACAGCCGCCGCGAAACCCGTCGGTATCCTTCCAAGCGCAAGTGGAGAGGAGTTAGAGGGGAGAGAAAAGAGGGAAAAAAAAAAAAAGAGGGGGGAAAAAAAGGAGGAAAACAAGCCAAAAAGATCTCCCGGGGGTCGCCGAGGCGGGCGCGGCTGCCCCCGACGGCGGGGGGTGCGGGCGGCGAGCCCCGGCGGCGGCACACGAGGGGGACCGGCGCGACGAGCGGTGGCAGCTTCCTGCTCCCGAGCAGCCACCTGCCGCCGGGGCCGCCCCCGGGGAGGAGGAGCCCGGCCCGGGCCGCACCGCACCGGCCCCGGGGGAACGGGGGGCGCCCGCGGAGGTCGCGGTGGGAGAGCAGAGGAGGGGAGGTGGAACGGAGAAGGGAAAAGCGGGGCTGCGAGGCAAGTAGTGGCCTTGCACAGGGATGGGAGCCTCCAGAAACCCCATTCAGCCCCCGTTCGGTGAGCGGTCTCTGCCCTGTTACCCTGGGTTGAGCGTGACTCGCTGTCTTGCACGCAGCCTCCTCCTCCTCAGCAGTCGAGCCCCTTTCTGGTGAGGTTTCCAGGGTCTCCAGCAGCTCCAGGTGCTGCCCTTGCCTTCTCCAGGCTTCACGCGTCCCCCGCCATGTGCTCCTGCCTCCCGTCGCTGGCTGCTGCTAAGGCAGCAGCGGGCAGGTTTCTGGGTGCGTCTCCCTCTGCAATCACAGGCCAACCTCTCTTAACTGGAGCACCTTTAGAAACATCGAGTCCATCATGCACAAGGCCTCTGTTCTCCTCCTGCCTTGCTCACAAACAGTGTTTCACTGAATGGGCTCTCGCCGCGTTCCCTGCTGACCACAGTGCCGGTGCTGCCAGCCTCCCAGGTACCCTCGGCCACCTTCACCACATTGACTCTATTCATCAACATCTTCCCTAGGCCCTTCACAGGGTACCGGTCGCTGCCTCCCAACAGCCTTCTGCCCCTCCGATGGCTGCTACAACCAGCAATGACTTCACTCGTGGGTAACTGGAGATCTTAAATTTGTGTGTTTAGAGCATCTGTGGTCAGAAGACTCTGTTCCCTCGCTTACCTGTTTGTATGGTCCCCTTTATTAGTGTACGGATGGCTGTCACCGGGTCTGTGAGTTTGAAAAATGCTCTTAGTCTGTAGGCAGGGAAGGGAGGCAAAGGCAGAGGGACCAAGATCATTAAAAAAGTATTTTGGTGTTTACTTCAACTTGTTTTGATTTGCTAAGCCTGTTAGCACAACGGCATTAATTACGTTACAAATCTGACCCTAAGTTACTTGTCTAAGGTCACAGAAAGTCTGTTTTATAGCACACATGAACCGGGATCTCTATGTCTAGGCTTATACCCTGTCACCTTTATCATTAATACGGCCAGCCAAGTAATGACAAATCACCTTCTCATCATACCATTTCGCTCCATCCTTCGCCAGTCCAGAGTGCAAGAACTCGGACTTTTCCGGTGCTTTGAAATCAGTTTCTACAGCAGCCGGTCACCCCACAGCACCTACTGGGAGGCGTTAGGGGCACCTATTGGTGAGCGGGAACACTGCACAGCGCTTTCGGGTGTGAAAGGGGGGTAAGGGGAACTGCAGAAACTGCTGTTGTGGCTGCACGAAGGCAGGTGGGGAACAATCAGATTGGAATTAGGCCTTTATGGCATTAATTTGTGACTGGAAAGTAGCAAGGGATAGGGAAACCTGACTTTCGGAAAGGGCAGGTGATCCTGCAGGCAGGACGTGCTGGGGTTTTACTGATGTATTTACAGAAGGAGATGGTTAGCTGGAAATACTGGGAACCCTACTGGTATATTCTCACTATACATTTCCCACTGGAGTGCAATTTAAATGGAGAGGGAAAAGCCATTATTCCGTATTCAGAACCACTAGATTAATGAGGGATTTCACCGCAATCGATGCCATGCTTGAACTCAGCAGAGTCTAAAAGGGCAATATTTTTTTCTTATTAATGCATAATATACATAGTAACACAATAGCTTCCTTGGACCAAACCATCTGAACTTTCTCCTGCACACGCTGCCAAAACAACCCGGAACGGGCCTTTGCTGGGTTTCCACGTGGTCAGCACGCAGCCCTGTGTGGATGTGCACACGCGTGTGGAAACGGTGTGAAAAAGCCCTAAGCTGTGTCTGTCTCCTCCTGTGCGACGCGACGCTGCTCCCTGACCCCATGTGGCTCCTTGCTCGGGGCAGGGACTGCCGAAGCCTGTTTTGAAAAGGATCCAGCGCTCGCTCTGTGGCTGAGCTGGAGACCACAGTTAAAGTCTACCTCATCTGCTGCAGCCATTCTTAATACTACACGAGGCGCTCGCTCTCAGTAGTTTTCGTAGTGTCTGGCTCGGCCAGAGACAGGGCTCTGCTGCCACCGGGCACGGACAGGGAAGCCAGAGCAGCCTGTGATTAGTGGTCTTGGCTACCGGCGTTCAGAAATGAGGCCACCCCAGAAAGCTGCAGATGGGGTTGAGCTCTTACGCTCAGGAACGTGCCTGGGGAACAGAGGCTGCCGGCCCTTGGGGAACACGTGCTGCTCTGGTCGAGGACTTTATTCATTCTGAATTGTTTAAATGTGAAGAAAACATCTATTAAATTGGCCTATTTATGTATCTGTTCTGAAATGATGCTTACCGTTTGCTGGAGCGCTAGCCTTTTATCATTGGCCCTTCTATTTAAAATTAATTAGAAAAACCAAATACACTTGCTGATCTTGGCTTAGCACTAAAGAGAGCTGTCATCCTTGCAGCTAACAACACATGGAACACGATTGGATAGCATCATTTGTATTAGCCACAAAAAGAAAAGACACGAACAATAACATTGGGCTTTTTAAGTAAGATATGGGTGATTGGCAGGAGAGCATGGGGAAACGACCCCAACTTCTGCTAAATCTTTATCCGATCCTTTATTCTTTATTTCACAGCTCGCCTGCAATCCATTAAGCATGTGAAGTTTCAAACTTATCCTCAGCTACTCCTAGAATTACTAATACTCCACAAATGGAAAATGTACCTTTTGCTTTCCAAGATGACCATGTCATCCGAAATAGTTTCACCGCTAATAGATGTGATCATAAATTCTGACACTGGCGAGGAATTAGGGTGACAAGACAGCAATGAGAAAAGTGTTAGAGAAACGTAGGAATTAGCTCAGCTTATAGGATTCGACTCTTTTGACCAGCGGACAACTTGCGAGATGTCAAGGAGCAACAGCCACTGGGCACACAATCGACTGGATTCCCGCTGCTCCCGTCTGCAGCTCACAGGGCACGTAAGGACATTGGTCCCATATGACCGCTATGGCATAACGCATGGGAATAACAGTTTCTACAGGCCTTGAGTGCACAGAGGTGTGAGTTACGATGCTATACCCTGTGGGCTGGGTTGGAACCTACCGGTGTGTTATTTTGAGCAGAAATGGTGCAAATCCACAAAATACAGATCTGGCCTAAACGTGAGATATGCGTGAAACCATCACTAGGTGCAAGCAGCTGCAGAATTCAGCTCAAGTGGCAGCTCTAGTTTTTGAAGACCTCCAAGGGCTCAGCGTAGTTTAGTTTAGACCCAAAACATGCTCTTGAGCCAACAATGAGCATAAAACATTATAAATTGTTTAAGTTTTAGCTGTTATAGCTACATAACTGACAAATACTGCCCACGGTCTGTCATTAATAATTAGCGATGAAGAAAAAGCAGGGAGACTCCTAGACTTAAATAGACTGTGGACTCTTCAGCTCAATACACACGCTCAGAAAAAGCATCCAGCCATTCCAAATCAAAGGAAAAACCCAAACAACGTGACAAACACTTCCTAATGCTTGTCTTGCATTAGGGCCGGAGTGAAAGGCTGGGCTGCAGTGTCCAAAGACTGGAAATACTGGTTGGTTTCCCTAAATCTCCATCTTTTTCATATCAGAAACACTTCCTTTCCACAAGGATCCTCCATTTATCTCTCCTGTTTCCACTGTCAAAAGGCCAACATGGCCACAAGCCCCGGCTGCTGGTCACAACTCTGCTTGGGCTCCCAGCACCCACATGAGACATCTGGGAGTCAGTATTAACTCTTTTTTTTTTTTTTTTTTTTTTTTTTTTT
>VFFE01007100.1:1392400-1416400 GCA_008921705.1 Burhinus oedicnemus | reverse complement strand
CCCCGGCCCCCCGCAACCTCCCTGCAACGGCCCCAACTGCCACCGCGCCCCGGGACCGACAGCCCCGCTCGGACCTCACCCTGACCCCTTCAATTTGCCAAGAAGCCCGCACCTATTCTCGGATAGGGAATTTTAGAGGCACCGAAATTCATCTGCACGGGAAAGAAAAGGAGGCGGGATGGCCCGTTGGGTACGACGGAAGGGATCGGTCTTCCCGGGAGGTTTTTTTTCCACGCCCGGGCAGAAGGCAGACCTGATAATTCAGCTGAAAATCCGGGAGTTTATATATTCCCCCATACAGCGATACGGGGAACGAAGCGGCTGAGGCAGCACTCCGCTCCCGGCGCCGGTTCCGCGGGAGCGCAGGCTGCGCGGCGGCGGGAGGGTCCCGGCGGGAGGCGGGGGGGCAAGGGACGGGGAAGGTGCGGGTGGATCGTGACCTTTTGCAAGCGGCGCTCAGACGTCACAGCTGGGAAACAAAGGCAACACACTGGTTTACTGGGCCGTAAACGGCGCCAGGTCCGCTCCAAACCTGAAACCCGCTGGGTGCCCTCCGATCCAGCAGCCGGTGCGGAGGGGATGTTTGTGCGCCGTGGTCTGTGCTTCTCCCCAAACGTCAAACAACGTTTTCAGGGAACACTTAAGCCCTCCAGGTTGGCACTGCCTTACAAACTACTACCAATGCCTAGGCTAGCAGCTCCGAAGCTTTTTGCAAATGAGCACATAGGATAAAAATTGTACTAGAACCTTTTTTTTTTTTTTAAAGCAAGACTAATTAAACAAGTAAGAACTCTGGATGAGGCTGTAAAGACATTGTTTTCTTGCCAAAGATATTTTCTCTTTAACATTATAAAACCATAGGGTTGTTGTTTTTTTCTTTTGTTTTGTTTTCCAAGCTAAGGTTCAGAAAAAAAGAAGAAACAGCCAAATAGAACAGTTACTTGCTCAAATAATTAGGAAGAACATTAGTCACACTTGGGAGTTAGAGAAGCGCTTCTATTTGTGGGCAAGGCAAGTAAACAACATGCTACCGTTTACCTGTTTCTTGTAGAGCTTAAGTCACTGTAACCGCAGTCACCAGGCCACGCTTTGGGAAGAGATCTCCAACAAACAGCCACGCATGAGAAATACCGATTCTTTAACTTCTTAACCCTGGATTTTTAGCCCCATCAAAAATTGCTACCTGGGGAATTCCCGTTATTGGTCATACCAGGATTAGAACTGGCTTGTGAACCTCCTTCCCTTTGCATAGCTCAGGAAAAACGGAGAGGAAGAAACTACATGTGCTGGCCGAGACCGGGCAGTGCAGATGCGCAGGTGGCTGCCGGCTCAGCCTACAGCAGCCCTCGAGCTGCTCCATCCAGTGCCCTTCCCTGGGGCGGATTGGGAATCCTTCCTGGTCTGCTCTATTCAGTGAAGCTGGGTACAACAGAGATCCTGTCCCCTAAATCATAGTTGTTACAACAGTACAAGGAAATAGCTGGTCACTTTTGCACATTGCTCCCAGCTCACAAAAGAGTTTGTGGAATGAGAGCAGCGTCATTAATCAGTCATTATTCCCAACCACACAACTCATCTTCCCCTTCCAAGGAGTTACTGCAGAGAACCAAGGCAGGAATTTGAAGAGATCCTTCCGATTGCAGGTGATTAGGAGCGTTTTTCCCCAGCTGTTCCTTTCAGGGGGGTGGGTTCAACATCCCCTATGTACATGCCCACGCACCAGTAACTTCACACTTCTCAGCGTGGACCTTCCTCCAAGTCCCACACAGCAGCGAGCACCTCTCTAGCGGGGCTGGGTGGGTGTTTGCCAAGCTTTTGGAAGGGGAAAGCATTCATGGGTGAAAGCTAATCCAGGAAGGACTTGGCAAACCTAGACCGAGAAGATGACTATGAAACCCACCGCGCTCACAGAACACCTGGACTCAAATGCCCACACCTATTGACTCCTGGCTCAGCTGGAGGATACGGCCATGCTGGTGGATAACTCCAAAACACACCAAAGTCACACTGCTTTCTCACCATAGAAAGCGATTCTTTCATGCAAGGTCAGAGAACTGCAGTTGAGACCCGTATTCTTGTACCTAAAGACAGCCTAACACCCACTAGCAGGGCACTGGCAAAAATGCATGGACAAATAGATAGCATTAGTTTCAGTTACATTAGGACATAAGTTGGTTCATTAATAACAACGACGATGAACTAATCCAATTAGACACCTGTACATTAGGTTTGGCATGGAAACACTGATACAGTCATTCACTATGTCATATGATGGCTAAACTAAATAAAGATAATAAAGAAAGGATATGGCTGTTTTGAAAAGGTGGTTTTATCCCTTTAATATCACCGCCAGGGCAAGGGAATCTGATATTATATCCTGAACACAATTTACGATTCATTACTGGGGCCCTGGCCACACCCGGCAGCTAATCTAGAATTTCACACATTTAATGAACTTCATACTTGAAATATGTGGTCTGTAAAATCTGATTTACACTGTTGTTAAAATAGTTGGTGTTTGAAAGAAAATATATTTTAAAGTATGTATTTGTGCACAAAGTTTGCTTTTTTTTTTTTCCTCTCTAAAAAATCCAAACCCGGTCATTAATTTACCCCAAAGCATATAAAACGTTCCCCGCAGCGAAATTTCTAGCGCAGTATTTCTTTCAGCACCTCAGATTTACTCACTACGTTTCTACAGGAGCAACTGCATTCAGTTATACACAGGAGCAGAAAGGCCCCACAACGTAATGGCAGGTAGTTCGGTGGGAAAGTTAACCTGACAGCTCAGTTCATGATGGAGTCCAGGGTCTGTAATTAGTCCTTACCTGCCACCATCATAAAACCGCTGCATTAGGTCAGTCCGTGCTTGGGCCGTACACGAGGTACCTCGCAACCCCAGTTCATTCAAGCGTGTTAGCTTTTTATTGGATGTTAACACCTGATATTTCCTCCGGGCTCTGGTTTTACCGAAGGCTTTGTAGCGCTACGTTCTTCGGAGCGGGAATGGCAAACAGGAGCTGAAAGAGAGAAGAGTGGGAGCCCGTATAAATCACCGCCCTGCACGGTATCCTGACGCTGAAAGATCACAGAAGACACCTAGGCTGCTGAAGGAAATCGCTGTCGTTCACATGTGAAATACAAGATGTTTCTTTCTGTTGAAGGCTATTTATGGTGAACACTGCACCTGCAAAAATTAGTTCCACACTTCAGTAACAAGGACTCGCAGGAATTCAGCTCGGACTTGAACAAAACCGGAGGGTTGTGTGAGGCTGTGGAGAAGCGTGACCTGTTCGTTTACACCAGCCGCGGGGCTTCCGCCCAGATACCAACACGATGCGCTTTTTCCCGTCTGATTTTGGAAAGATTTTCTTCTTACATGTTAGTCCCGCAAATAGCAATTTCACTTAGAAAATTTGTTTTCTGGCTCATTTCTCCTCCTATATTGGAAAGATCAGGTATCAAAATCCGATCAGCAGGAGGCTCGCGACTTCCTAGAAGCAAAACTGGGCAGCTTCAAATCAAACTTTAGTCTAGAGACAGTTGCCTGAGAAATTCTGGCACTAGGTTCAGCCCAAAACGTAAACTGTCACTTTGCTTAACTTATCTGGATCCAGCTAAAAGGCAGCAATGCATCTTGACAAGGAAATAAAAGGATACCAAAGACTGGGAAGAGGCATATCTGGAGAAAGCAAGATAGATGAGGGGTTGATAACATCTAACCTTGGTCCTGGAGAAATTTCTTTTTCACTTTACAGCCCAGCTGTGAGAGTGGAGAAGGGCCAAGTCCTTGTGGCACGCTGCAAATAATAATTGATAAATGCTTCTTTGGAGCAGCTCCCAGCAGACAATGATAGTGCAGAACCTGTTTAAAACTGGTCTTCCCCTTCTCCAGGGATTTTACTTACCTTGGGCATAAATGGAGGTAAGGAGAAGAACCAGTGTTAGTTTCCAGCTCACACTTTAGGCAAAAATAATTCCTTGCTCTTGTTTAATTTTATTCATCTTCTGTGTTAAAATCACTTTTCTGTTTGTCATTGGGCTTAAAGTAATTGTTCCAGGCTAGAATGAAGCCAAGATGGCACACTAAATAATTAAAGCTACATTAATAAACAGCAGGATGGAACTGCTCCAGTTATGTTTACAAACTAAACTAAGAAAAGGATCTTACGTGCAAATCAAGTGATTTGTAACTACATCTACGTGCAAAGGCAATGCGTACGCACACACGGAGATCAGGCGCGAGCACTGCGAGGGCTGACACCCACGATGCTCCCGGGGGGAATTCGGGAGGTGAACCTCGGGCAGGCTGGCTGGTGCCCGGGTTTGCTGGGCTGGTTGCCCACCAGCGCAGCTCCGGCAGCGGGAGCTCTCCTGGCTCACGTTGCAGGCTCACGCCAAGGCCGCCTGGCCGAGAGGGGGGTGAAAACGCTGGCTGCTCTTCACCAGGGCTCTAAGTGTTAGAGCTCAGGGCGTGCTGGTCGTCAAACATAAGGAGAACAGGATGGAGCCTGAGAGTTGCAGCTGGAGAGCAACAAACATTTCCAGCTACGTCTGCAGGGCAAAGATCGCACCCCGCAGGGGCCGAGGGGACCGCTGGCAGTGCTGCTGCCCTCGCAGCAAGGTGACAAGCTGCTTCGCCGGCTGCTGCGGTCCAGAGGTCTCTCCTCAAAGGTCCTGGCCTTTACCTCTTGGAACAAGATCAAAGCCAAAGGTAATGAAAACATTGTAAGCACGACCCATTCAAGCTCCCGGTCCCAAATCGGCACCCTGGCCTGCCCCGGAGAGCCAATTCACATGCGCGACCTTCCCGTCCAGAGTGGCAGTGATGGCTTTGCCGGCACTGCTCCAGGACGGCAGTCACAGCCACAGCTGACGCAGGACACAGCGATTCACTGGAAACCACTGCATCGGAGCAGAGAGGCTGTCGGACAGAGGGAATGTCGATCCTTGTAAATGTGCCTTTTATTCAAAACGTTAATCTGGAATCTACAAAGGGTGCAGAGGAGTTCTGCCTTGTGGGCAGCATCCCTTGCTTTTCCCATAGGCCCAGCGCCGAGCGGCGTTTCTTTCCATGGCTGTTACACCATTGCTGCTGGAGCAGGTAACATGCTCCATCAAGACCATTACGTCACATTTTATATGATGGTATCACTGACAAATGGTTTGTTCTCATTTTAAATAGGAATCCCAATCAATACCAATTTGCGTCACTTTTTGACAAGTCACACGTTGGTGAAACCTGCCACTGTACAAAACGAATCCGAAGCGACATGTCCTAAAACCAGAAGAGCCAGCACAGGACAGATCCGTGTCTAACGGCACAGAAATACAACGCCTACAGCAGAGCTACAGCACAGCTTTTTCGGAGCAGATGTGAAACACATGAGCAGATGTGCTGCCTGCTGAAATCTCAAGCCCAGGCCATACCCGCTCCCCACGTGCCCACCAAGGTGGGCTCCGGCCGTACTTCCGAGCTGACTACGCAGAATCACGCCGTGCAACCAATTCACCTCTACTCATGCTCTTAATTTATACTGCGGGTAATTCTGCTTTTACCCTGGTAAACAAGTTTCTGGATATGGTTAAGCTACTCAGAGTGTACATTTAAAATAAAATCTGTTTCACATAAAAGGACAAATGAGAATGACTATTACCCCCATATTTAATGCGCTAAATTCTTTTGCACAGATTGTTCTTGTTACTACTTCTTTCTGTGAGAGAATCTGAACAGCACACAATATTCCTCCTTACGTGCACAATCACAGCAAGCCAAAAGAGGGAGGCTTTAAAGTGGGAATGCAACGATTTTAAAGGCCTTTTTTGTAACCCACTCGCTCAATACCAGTTAGGTCTTAGGCCACAAAGGGAGGAAGAGCAGCAGAGGGAAGGACATTCTTCTGAAGGCCAGATCCTGCAAGATCCTAATCATCTATAGCTTTAATTACAAGCAGCAAAAATTCAGAGATTCGCCATGTAACCTAGGGAGCCTGACACCACCCAGAGAGTTTTAAGGCCAGGAAATGCCAGCTCGTGGTGCAGGGAAACCACGGCACCAGTTTTGACACTGACCTTAAGGAGGTGCTGGACCAGGACTGAGCGCTGCTAGGAACTGCTGTCACGCTCAGCAAAGTTTTTCTTTGCCTTACTTTTTGCAGTGGCAGCAATGCTCTTCCTGCAGCCAACTGCTGCTCGCGCTCTCTGAAACTCCCCGCTTTCCCCTGCAGCTGCAAAACGTTTAGCACGGATGTAATTCGGATCTGCAGTTCCAGGTTTAAGATGGAAGACCCTGGCAAAATGTTTGGATTGGCGTTTATCAATACTCTGTATAATGGCAGGTTTTTTTGAAGCCTGTAATCACGTTCATAATTTCAAAACAGACATCTGAATACTCTGTGGAATAAGTAACTTTCCTATAGGATTGACTCCAGCATTTAAGGTGGGGAGAAAGTCTAATAATCAAA
Organism: Burhinus oedicnemus; assembly: GCA_008921705.1. NCBI lineage: Eukaryota > Metazoa > Chordata > Aves > Charadriiformes > Burhinidae > Burhinus > Burhinus oedicnemus. Next base: position 1,409,936 of record VFFE01007100.1, on the reverse strand, counting down.
ACAAGGATATTGTTCTGCGCTCCACGCTCTGCCATGGCCTTTGGGTACAGCCCAGAGACCGCAGGTTCCCCCTGTTCCCCCTGCCCCTGTCTCCTACCTGTGAAATGGGAACGGGAGCGCTTACCTTCCTCTAGCGAAGCTTTATCACGACGACGGTATTTAATGCCATGGGAATGCCATGGAGAACAGGCAGGGTAGGTGCGCAGCTGCCGTGACTTGAGCCATCAGAAGGCAAAGACAGAGGGTACATCGACACGGTTTTCCTCTCTCCAAACGGTTTAAGGGAAGATTCTGTACGTCTTCATACAATACGTAAGGCTCAGGGCCGCGGTAAGATACCCAATTACCAGCTAGCACCTATTCTTTTTTCTTTTTCGAAGAAAAAAAAGACACGCTAGTGTCTAGTGTATAATACAACCACAATATGAAAAATAAGGCCAGGCATTCTTTGGTAAAGCCTAGGCTGAAAACTTATCCCAGGATGCGTGATCTTCCAAAAATCTGCCAACCCCTGCAGCGTTCAAACTTCTTGTATGACCACAGCCACATGAAGAATGAAATTAAACTCCATGGAAATCTTTGACATTTCTACTATTATGCAATGTTTGGGTGAAAAAAAAAATTGCAGAAATTCTCCTTCCCTTTCCAGAGTGAGTTTAGAAAAAACTATTTCTAGCTTTTTTTAATTACACATTTCACCATTAAAAAGAAAGCATCCATAAATTAAAAGAACCACTAACTAGGGCTTATGTAACCCATTTAGAGAGGGAAATTGGTAACACTTGGGAGTGAAGTCTGTTACTGTACTTTCTGGAGCCTACAGCATTCATTTGATGTGTGCAAACATCACAAAAATCGTTTAATATTTGCATTAACTATTTTATACAAAAAAGTTAATCATGAAAAAGGTTAAGGTGCTAGCATCTGCATCCTGTAGAATCTAAAAGAAAGTATTTAATAAATGTTTAATGATCTGAGGGATAGTTTATCACTGCTTTAGTGAAATAGTCTCCCAACTTATAGATTTACTTTATAATTTTTTTTTTTTTAATTTTTTTTTTTTTTGAGAGTGTTTATGGCTCTATTACATTTTTGGTAGAAAACCATCATACTGTGTTCTTAATCAACGCTATTGAAGTTTCCCCTGCCGAGAATATTCAGTGCTAGACTCCCGCCTCTCCCTCCTGTTTCTGACCCAGAAGGGGGGCAGCCAGCCCCAGCCCTGGGACTGCTCTTGTGCCGAGCCAGTTACTTAATCAAACGTTCAAGTGAGGAGAACATTCCAAAAATATCTGTTCCTAATGCTATTGCATCATTGCTTTTCCAAGAGCAGCATGTATATGTTTCAAATGAAAGAATTTCTCCTAATTCAGAGCAGTGGGTACCAGCAGGAACAACCATCTTCTCCCTAGTTGGGGTTGCACCAAAAATTGCGAGAACGATTTGATCAGAATTTTCCTGAGTGAGCCAAGTCTCTTGAAACTGAATTTACAAATTACAGGGCTTGTTTAAAATCCTCCAGACAGTTGGGTACTCTGGGACTGACTGGTTGTAGAAAAGGCCGCAGTGAAGCAGCAGCCCAGGGCTGGAGTTCCACCCGGCGGTCACAGCCCCAGGTCCTCTCGCCGGAGCGGTGGCAGGACGTCAGCAGGGCCAGCAGCCTGCCCGTGCCCAGCAGCCGCTTCTGTGCTCCACACGGAGCTCATCCACACCGCTAAACGGCAATGACGACTGGCAGAGAGCAATCTTGCAAGAAGTCACTTAGAAAGTGAAGGCCAGCAGAAGCTTACACCAATACTTTAAAAAAAAACCCAAACAAAACAAACAAAACAAACAATAAAACCCCACACAACCCACCACAACCAACCCCCTCCTCCAAAAAAACCCCCCTTCCTGTTAGGACCATTAGAAAACTGTTTATAACAAAGAAATGAATGAAGTGGGTCTACACTGGCCAGCAGAACGTACTGACCATTTCTTGGATATGCGTTTCCCACGTAGACAAGTTAAAGGGCCACAACGCAACTTAACCCATATACTCACAATTCTGTCAAAGCCCATCTTGGACTGATCATGCCAGGACTAACTCAGGTGCATCATACACGGTGTGTATGGATGAAGTAAAGAAGTTGCATAAAATTTATTTTTCCACCTTGTTTTACAACATTCCCTTTTAAGTTTTTACACATCTGCAACATATAACTCCACAGAACAATAAATAATTGGCATTCATATTTCTCTTGAATCAAGAGTATTTACACGCTGTTTAACTAGATGACAGGTACAAAACATCGGCATCACAGTAAATATCATTTTGACACCAGAATCCATTTCTCCAATTAAAAATTAAATTAACATTTATTTTTTAACAACTTTAACAATTAAAAATGTTCTCAAAGGCATATAAGTACACCAGTTGTAGTAGGCAGTAGTAATGGACCATATCGGCAAAGCTGTAGAACCCAGGATTTCATGCAAATCAAAGAGCTTATTAATTATGACATAACAAATAACAAATAAAAAGTAAGAGCCCATCCAGCTCACGCTGAAGGTTTTAGGGGGCACTGGACTGGCCCCAGCAACTGTGGAGATGAGTCAAACCCCATCCGAACAGTTGTGTGCAAAGAACTGCCGCGGGTGAGCTGCACCCAACAGGAGTTCACGTACCCGGCTCAGGGCGCTGCTTGTGCAAACCGAGGATTTAGGATGCATCAGACGGTGCAGCAGCCTTCTTCAAAAGAAAAAGCCTAAAGACAAGCTTTAGGGATTCACACGTCTAACTCTCTGGGGCTCCCTGACAAACTCAGCCCAACTACAGCAAAATTTTCCTCAGCAGTTGCAGAGGACGAGAGAGGTTGTCACGGTGTTTAATTGCGATAGTTCAGCAGACCACAGAAAGACAACGCCTTTGGTGCCGCTCAGTTTGGTCCAGCCACAGCTGTAGCTCTCGGCACATAGTTCTCAACAACGAGGGGCCACCAGGGATGTCACTCATCGCTCCCCAGCCCAGTTCTGATAAGACCCTGCACGGATTTAAGCTGCTGCTACTGAATAAAGAACGTTGCATTTCTATTGCACTCGGAGCTGGGCAAAACAAATGTTTGCAAAGATAAACAGGACAAGCTCTATGGAGGAAACAAATACAGAGTTAACAAAAAAAACCCAAAACCCACCAATGAAGAGGGTTGCAAATTACTGGCACTACTGTAGACACGAGAAGAGAAGAGTGCATGTCACGAAGCCTCCACGTTAATTAACCACCGCAGCAGCACAGCACAGAGCGTTGGCTTCCCGAAAGCAGCCGTGGGAAGCACGAGCACACTGAGACACACACCGCCACCCCACAGCATCACTTGGAGCACAGTCCCAAAGCACACAAGTTATACAAACTGCTACAGCACACAAACCAGAACAAAAAAAGGACTAGGAAGAACACTAAGTAAGGCTACAAACAAGATACTACATAGAACAAGAAAACAATGCTTCACTCCCAATAAGCACAAATTATGAGCATACTAGAGGAAAAAGACTAAATTAAATTTCCAGCAGAGAATCCATTTATTCAAATGTACAGTAAATATGAACATATGTATTAAACTTTGCTTTTAAAAACATTTTTTAAATAACTTAAGAGAAAGAGATTGCAGACATAAAGTGCTAAACTTGAAAAATACAACAATCGTTTCTGCTGTTTGTTAGACGGCAGTTCTAATTTTCTGATTGCTTTGAAAAAAATGCAGTGTATACCCAGACAGAAATGACTTCCTGGATTTACAACCTTGTGCAAAAAAACTAGCTGCAAAGGAATATAATTTGCGCTCCAAAACACAGCTACAGATTACTATCAATTCCACTAAATATGTGTTCCTTATTAAAGTTAGGATTCAATAAATATAACCAAAATCACAATTCACTCCCTTTCTTGGTGTAAGCTAGTATTTTGCAAATATGGTCCACTCAGTGTAAACTGTATTGACTTCAGGAAACAGTGAATTCTACCATATATACGTCTCAAATATTTACATACAGTAGCATGGCACTGTTATTCTTGCAGGATGTTTAACTACTAATACACAGGCGATAAGGACAGGGCTTTACAAAGACACGTACTGTGACGCGTTTGCCAACAAACAAGAGGGACTTGACTTCTCAGTCACAAGAAGTTGCCAAAAGAAATTCTCGATTCATGTATTTAAATCTACTTAAATCAAATGCTGACTGGGGACTCCAGAACGCCTGCATGGCCGACACTATCCAGGAGCTGTAGCAAGTCATGATAAAGACAACATTAAGTATCTTTTTGGCAAAGTGGCATAATTCACAAAAGGCTGTTGGCCAACTCCCCTACAAATGGGCTGTTCAGACACTGCTTTCCCTCTGTGAGGCAGAGCACTGAGACGTGTTGGACTTCTAGGGCCTTTCCCAACAAGAGCATACATAGCAAATAGGTAGAAATGTATATTATTATTTTTAGGGGGAAAAAAAAAAAAAAAAAAGAAGGGGGGAAAAAAAAGGCAAATTTTCAAAATATTAGGAACAGGTGAATACTAAGAATTAGCTTTCCTTAGCCAGAAGGTTGTTTCTGAAGGCGATCGCTATGTATCAGGACTTCAGACAAAAGCCTAATCAGAAGACTGGCACAAAAGAAAAACCAGTGAGTTAGATTAAAGAGTGTTTGCTGTTCTTATTCCTGAAGGATTTTGAAACATAATTTTCTAAATTAAGAGAGTTTCTCCCACATGAAATAACAAAGTCACATGGACTTGCACCTTCCTCTCACCCCGAGCCACATGCAGTACAATGCACATCCAATTTTCCTCTAAATCTTCTGGAACTTGCTTCTCCTCCTCTTTGATATTTACTCCCAGGAACTGAGAGCAAGGAAGGCAGGTCAGGTTCTGCAAAACATTCCCCCAAGCCATTACCACACGTTGACCACACAAGCCACGGCTATCTTAGATGTGAAAATTCAAGACGTACCACTATGGGTCAACACAGACTCCAGCTCTCCTTTTAAAACAACACTCCCATTTTCCCTCGGATTTTCACACCAGACGTTTTAATGCAGCATTGTGCTCCTTGTGACAGTGGAATGCCTGTAGCAATGGCAACAGAAGCTGCCAGCCCATTGAAGAGGTTCAGCATGGCACAGAGACAACCAGGGAGCTTCTGCTCCTCACACCAGCATGGTTGCCCTGACCTGGAAGCGCGGCCTTGAGAGAGGAGAAAGGAGCTCAGGCTCTGGGCTCTGCCATTCCCGGTCCCTCCATGCAGCCAAGAACTGCCATCTCCAATGGTGGTTTTTATGATGTGGGAATGACACAGCAAGCAACTCATTTAGCACAGACTAAACAGCCCTTAGATGAGGATGGCTGCCACTAAAAGCTCATCCGTGTTCGATGCACGGACCCAGTGGTAAAAGGTTCCCATAACTCTCAGTCATTCTCCTGAGCAGCCTAAGTAGGTGTCGCTCTCCTCACGGTGTTATACTGTGGGCCAATGCTTATTACAAACACAGAACTCATTGACCTTAATTTTTGAAAATGAAAAAACAGTAAGTAAATTTGCTCTGCACATGAGCCTAACTCCTTTGTATGAACCCCACTCCTACCTCTGTGATTCAAGTTCGGTATTTAGAGCAAAGCAAGTGCAAGGTTCTCAAAAACTGCCTCTCTGCAGGGAACGTGTCATGAACAACATCCACCTAAGAGTGCCTCAGCTTATTTGCAGCTCGTCTTCACAGTTTCACCCTAACAGGAAACAGATTTCGTGTAGCTGTGAGGAGCAGCAGCTCTGTGACCTTTCCTTTCAGTCTCCAAGGATTCAAGACACGTCTGCCACATTGTCTGCAGAACAGTACGAGTCTCTTCTCACGTTGTCGACACATTTCAAGTCCGATCAACTGCGAATTTCTTTTCCAAAGAGGATTTGCTTTAGTTTAGATAATTGTCTCCTATACAAATAAATACAGAGTAAAGCTATTATGTCACCAGCTCCTTCTAACAGGAAGCACAAAATCTAAACAAAATTGAATTTCTTCATTTTGGACTACATTTCTCCATATTTATCAATGGCTGGATACCTTCAAAAATCACTAGGGTGACTGACCGCGTTTCAACTGAAGGAAAATCTCAAACACGCTCAGATTCTCAAGTGTGTGTAGATTCGACATGCTGGAGCCCCATTATGGAAACAGCATGCCATAAATCAGGAATCAGCTGTCAGCAGTATAGTGCATCACCTACATTAAGGGATTTCCGAGACGTAAAAAAGAATGTAACTACTCGAATCAAAAAGATAAATAATATAAAACAACATAACACAATGCAAGGAACAGCACAGATACTTTTTAAAGTAACTTAAATTTGTCAAATGTAAATTCCAAGGTCAGTTAGCAGCTTTCAGCTACTTTAACCATGCATGAGAAACCCATTGTCATCGCAGTTACATGCATTTGACCTCAGTTAAGTTGAACAAAATGGACAAAAACTGGATGAATTAACAAGCGCCTCTGCCCTCAAAAAAACTCCCTTTTATCGTTAGGTTTCCGTTCATGGCAGTTGTAAAGTCTTTTTCAATAAAGCAGCACGTAATAGAGATTACCACATGATCCTTATGCAAATATCGGACGTATTTGTTATAGTAACAACTACATGATTTTGTCTCTCAGCCGTGGGCACTATTTGTCTCTGGTATGCAAGGAGAGCAGTCCTAGGATGTGAGCTTTGAATAGCTTGGCGGAGAAAACCTTCGTCTCAGGTACTTCAGGACGTAGAGGGGAAGGCAGCTCACCAGAGTGATGACAGTGACCTTCCACAAGAACGACAAAGTTGCAATGAAGTAAACATCTGTAAAAAGAAAAGAGCACAGAGTCAATGAGGACGGGAAATACGTTCTGGGAAGAGGTGCAGAAAAGCAGTTCAATCTACCAATGCTTCTTAAACAGCCTCACCTCCACATGCAAGTTCAAAGCTCATATGACCCCCTGGTTCCTCACTCTTCTGCCCTTCTCTTCCACAAAACATACAGCTTTCTGCACAGCACATTTCAGTAAGGCACGCAACTCCTCGCAGGCAAACGGCCATACATACCCCATCTGAAACAGGGGTATCCATCTCCTGGCAATAGTAAGCTTCTTGTAAATGGACTACTTGTCTTCTGACTCTGGGAACTGCCCTCTGCTACTTTGCTGGTAGTCCAGCAAACGCATCTCTCGACTCAGTTGTAATACCTCAGAATCACTCCAAAAATAGTTGGAGCATTGTTCAAAATGGAGCTGGTATACCCATATGCAAGAGATATGGATCTAGCCCATTGGGAAGTTACCCTCATTGTCTTCAGAGTTAGCGGAGAGCTTTATGGAAGAAGTAGTGACATCTTGTGGTTCCTGAACGAAAACTGGAAAAAACCCTACAGATCTGATATTTGCAACTAGACAGCTACTGGGGGAATCTGGAATTCCTCACCCTTTTTCCTTTAGCCAGGGAAAAGGATTAGCTCCGTTTCAGGCAAATAAAAAAAACCCCCAACAACCAAACTCACAAGAGAAGAGCCCAAATGAAGCAGATAAAATAAGGTAATTTTTAGGAGGCAGCTCCTTCACCCAGTTAAAAGATGAAATCTTTCAAACCAACAACAGAGGCTTCAATTTGTAGTCTCAAGTTCAGTTCCCGTATAGAAACAAAGGCCACTGTGACATATGACAGCTGAAACGTGGTGGAGCTCTGAAAGTATGGATGATATTCACTGGGCAGCACACAGTCTACTGACCTCCTTTAGCTCCTCTAGCATTTTGCTACGAGAAGGAACCATAAAATATCTTTTAAGTGCCTTCAAATCAAATAGAGCTTATTCTGGTCAGAACCACTTCCATAATAATTACTGATGGCTTCATCAACAGCCTTTAAGCTCAATTCAGCTCCTTAGGGTCCTGTTTTATTCAGGTCCTAAACTAACTGATTGGAGAAAAAGCATTTAACCTTACCAATAAACTCATGTAAGAAGACCAGAGAAGCTATGTAGCAGGAGAGACTAAGCAGCTCAGCCACTATCATGAGCCAATGCCATGTCTGGATCGTCAAGGCCACCATAAGTAACTCGGTGAGAATCAGGGACGTGAAGGAAATGGCAACAATATGGACAAATTCAGATTCGAAGAGGAGGAGTGCTCCATACATGATGATGCTACCTGCAAGGGAACGGAACATTTGGGTATTTTATCCAAACATCAGTCTAAGCTCTAAAAGCCACTGCTAGGTCTCAGAAAGGCTGAAACATAGTCATGCCTTGAGACTGTTTTTCATGAAGCCTGATGAACGTAATGACAACGAATCAGTTACTGTTTAGGAGACAACTGATGAGAAGACAGGCAAAAGTTACAGCATAGGTGCCCAGACTTTTATAACAGTCTATCATATTCATAGACACACGGAGATAGGAAATTATACACACTATTTTGGCAACTGGAGATTTCTAACATCATGAAACTCCATCCTCCCAGAAAGCAGTTGGTCACTACGCAGAAGCTAAAAGATATCAAATACTTCTAAAACCTACTGCATTGCCTCAGTGCCCAGATGGAAGCAAGGCGTTGAAAAGCTCAGTGGATACAAGTCAGACTTTCTTTGCGCTACTTTGGCCAAGTTCTCTCCCCTTTACACTTCCCCCTAAAAGGAGCACACATTAAAGCACTGTTAATGATGCATTGTTTCGTGCTCCTATTCTGGCTAGCCAGGGAATGCTCACAAGGACCCGCACGGCCACCTGCACAAATAACTCATGTTAGCAGCATGAGTAATCCGCACCAACATCCATCACACTAGGCTAGTTTCGGAAGGGAAAACCTGCAAGTGACTAGAGCTTGAGCCACAAAGTTCAAATCCAGCTGTGAACTTTCCAAAATTTAGGACTGTTCAAGTTTTCAGTCCGGCTCATCTCTGCTAGCAACTAGCCCAATTGTTTGGCCTGCTGTTTTCAAGTTATTTAGCACATCAGAAGTGAAGTCACTTTAACCAAAAATTGTAACCAGATAGTGGTCTTAGCTCAAGAAGAAATCTTTCCCTCAATGCATCACCCTCTGGGGCTTTAGCTTTCCACCACTTGTGAGTTTTCTATAAATGCCTTGGCTTTGCCATCACAGTTGTACAGCATCAGAAGACCATCATCCCTGTCATGGCGTTCTACCATATTAGGTTTCAGAAGATAATGTCGAGAGCTTTTATATTCTTGGTTTTGCTCCCTACTGAGGATGGTAATCAATTAAATCAGTAAGAATTAGCTGCTTATTTTGGCAGCTTCTTATTTATTCTGACTCTTATTGATAAAGGAGTTTTGAAAAACAACAAATTTTGTCACAGAATCATATTGCCATTTTAGCTTTATAGCTCCATGTTATTTACATGTTTTCCATGATTCCCTGATTAACACTTAGAGGAGCTATTTAAGTTTGAGGTTACTTGATAAAAAAAGACAAACTGAAAGAAAAGACCTTCTTAGACATATATCCCAATTACTACATCCATTTTTGGAAAATAGATGCATTGTAATTAAGGCATTTGCTTAACTGTTTTAGCAGCCTGGTTAGAGTGTATGGGATGTGACCAAGAACCTGAGCTTTCCTCGAGTCCTTCATTACAGATGGCTATGAAGTAACCAGAACTATTGCCACTTCTAATAGACAGGGTTTAGATAAAATACACAAAGCTACAGATTCTGTATTTTGCATGCTGACTGGATAACCTGCATAATCTATAGGTTTGAAAACCTTTTTCAAAAGAAGGGAAGAGTCACAAATTCTACTTTATAGATGGAGCAATTAAAACACCGAAAGGAACTTGCACAAAATTACAAAGGAAAGTCCCAATGGGAAGAGGCACACTGCTTTGAACTTCTACATCATTGCCTACAACAGGGTTGACCAGTTGCTGCCAATATTTAGTTTTAGATAATTTCTTCCTTTGGTAATGCTGCCAACATTTTCCAAGACAAAAAAAAAAAAAAAATTACTCATTATCCCAAGGATGCATTGCTAAATTCACTTCATGCCTTACTTAACTTTCTGCAATACAAACAATCAGATATTCTGTACTCATTAAAACATCCAAAGGCACAAGCAGAAGTTGATTTCTTACCTTGATAGATGCTTATTAAGACCCATATTAAAAATGTTTTGTATGATAATGGTCGTCCCTGGGGGGGGAGGGAGGGGACAAGAAAAAAAAAAAAAAAAAAAAAAAAAAAGACAAAGCTCAGTTGGGTTTCCTTTTATAAACATTCACTTACAGATCAACCCACCAATTAATAAAAGAGAATTTGAAGGTGATCTGGAAAGAAAACAAAACAAATGAACCAACCCTGGGGTACTGCCTTTTTAGTCTCATTTTTCGTGATGCACGAAGGAGGCGTGGGACTGCGGAAGCTCACTGCTTGCACAGTACAGTACAACTTCTTCCTTACTGCACACACGATTAATTCAACGCAAAGATGTCTCACGAGTTTAGTCATTGTGAAATATAAGATGTGTGTATACACATACATCTGAATATATTAATATTATATTTCTAGACACACACACACACAAATCACCATCATATTGAAGGCAGATAGGTTTTAGTAAAAGCATCCCCAGCCAACACAGCTATACCAGTACAAAAAACCTCTATGTTTAGACCAGGCCTAAGGATGGTTGGAGAATTAGTGGTTTATGACATAAGAGACAACATACAAGTGAAACCAGATGGAGACTTATTCAGGCTGTTGGAAAAACAGGCTTTGCTTCAGAGTGTATCTGTTTAACAGAAATCCTTGAGGGAAAGGATCTGTTGAAGACTCAGTCCACCCTTTCCTTCAATTAAGAAAGATGTTCCCAGTATGCATACCTCAGTTATTCAAAAAATTTTCCAGGAAGAGGCAAAGAAAGAAAAAAAAAAAAAACGAACCTAAAACAAGATTTACCTTCCTGATATTCCTATGGCAAACACCAAATAAAGTTTTCTTTGTCTAAGGAGAAGGACCCGATTTCATGCTAAAGCTACAAAAACGGCACAGCAACCAAACCTTTTGGTCCCTTCAGATCATTCTCCAGGCAAGTTTCTATTCAAGAAACTACGCGATAACCTCCTCCCTCCATAAAATGAGCATATCCCTTCCCCCCATGCCCTTTTCTGGCTTCTCAATAGGGCCAAATCCCTGATAATTTCTCTTTCCCTTTTATTTTGGAACAAATTGGTAATATTAAATCCTTAGAATTTCCCACAGAATGGAACTTCTATTTCCCCAGCCATTTTTAATAAATTGCATTTCAGGTAGCATTCAATAACAAACTGCCAGGAAATCTGGTTGTACCTGTTAATTCAAATTTGCCTTTAAAATTATTTTGCCTGAAAACGCATGATCAAGTTCTGTATCTACTGAAAATATACTTGACTTTACACATTTACAGAGTTTCAGATCAAGACAGGGATCTTGGCTTAAACCAAAACAGACAAACAAGAGACTTCCACACCTTAAGAAGATCCTTGTAAAGCTCTGGGTACAACATTGCAACTTCAGATTTAACATCCTTGTCCAGGACTAGAGAAAACACTGGAAACATCGTGTAAATGGTGGAGTACCTGGGAAGAAGGTAGAAGACCAGTAAATTACTTAAGGTGTAGATGAGCAAACAGAAATGCTAGTCTTCAGAAAGGAACTACAGCATTCCTGAAGTGCCAAATGATGTATGTATTATAAAAACTTGCAAATGGAACACACCAGAGTTCTGCATGTAGGAAAAACCTGCAGGATTTGCTTTTTGAATGGCTTTTAATTAGAAACACTCATACACAGATGATTGGTTCAAGTATTGCAAGTGGTGTTACAGGGTTATTAATGGAGACAAGGACAGACCTGTCCCCACCCCAAAGTTTGCTCTACGGTTCAGGCTTGATCCTGTTCGCATCAGGAGGCAATGGAGACGAATTTGCTGTGTGTTTTTTAATTGCATACACAAAAGTCTATAAAGTCATGGGAAAGTGTAATCCCAGTATACGTTAGACAGGAACTGATTCCTCCTGTTAAGAGGTTGGGTTGTCCCCCTCTCTGATGCTGTCAGGAGCTGGGCACTGGCTGTCAGTGCTACACAGGCACCAGAGCACAACGACTGTCCCTCTGCTTTTCACTAGGATCGAAGGAGCGCTTCCTGGAGGATGGCTTGCTTCTCCTGTTGTGAATGTGACAAACCGCCCTTCTGGAAGTACTTGTGCTGCCTTGGTGGCTTTGCTCAGCGCAGAGGAACAGAAAGGGGACAAGGATCACAACCATCTTCTGAAGCAGTGTTGCAAAATATGCAGAGTGGAAATGTGCATGCCTTGCATGTTAATTAGACCAAATGTATTCATTATCCACAGGTTTTCCACACTTTTAGTAAAAAGTGAGCTCTTACCCAATGATGAGAAAACCTTGGTAGAGAGGAACTGAAGCAAAGTAAAATACTGATGAGAAAACAGCCTAGAAAAGAAAAGAAATAAGCTTTTCAGGTGTTAGATACTGCAGTAAAAGTAACAGCTTAAAAATATACTCTGTTCAAACTGGAATGTACTTGCAGTGGGTTCTCCAAATTCCTGAAATGAAGACAGAAGAATGTAACATCAACCCTTTTTATTCCTATGCAAACCTTGGATGAAAGCTATGTTTAACAGCAAACACTGGAGAGCTAGACTTGGAAAACTTTTTGTAACGTACCTCCACAAAAAAGAACATAAAGAGTTTCCTCCAAAGCCCCCTGGTTTGAGCAAAGCTGTCCAGATGTTGTGAAGTACAGGTGCATACTTACTTACGCATGGATGATGCCTTCCCAACGTAAAGAGTAAATGCTCACTAATACAAACTCCAAATAGTTCAAGATTAATTTTTCTTTTGTCAGAAGTTACGGGTTTGTTTTCTGTTCTTGGTTTTAGTTGTAGAGTAAGCTAGACTGTCACCTGAGTTTGAACCTTTTGTCTCTAGGCATCCCTCTCCCATGTGGTTATTCTAAAAAGAGGAGGGCAGAACCAGCCTTCTCAAAAACATCAAGTGTTTTACTTAAAAAAGACTTAGTATTTTTAAGGAATGTATCAGCACGCTACGGTGTGGAAATGCAACTCCCAAAGAGTAACCTCTGTCCTTAACTGTAACTTTCACTCAAGTCACCACAGCTAAGAATGGAATTTGGCTCATGAACTCTTAAAATCTCTCAACTCTCCCCGCCAACTGGCAATTGCATTTTTGTTACACTGAGGCTCAGCACACATGAACAACGTAAATTTTGTGAATACCAAATCTGTTTCTAAGATTCCTTTTGAAATGGAGAGAACAGACCACCGCTACGTTGCTCCAGCAAGATGCTGAGCGCTTAGGAAGGTTAATACGTGCTTCGGCAGCCTTTGCGGCACGGATCCTGTGAACACTCCACGGCACGCCAGACCCAGCTTTTGGTAACCTCATTCAGGGTCTGAGCCAGGTCCTCCGCAGTTACCTAAGGAAGGCCTTCAAACAGTGAGACTGAAGTCAAAACACACCTAAAAATAAGTGCACTTACTCAGCAGAGGCCTTGAGAGTATTGCCCTGCTTCAGATTTTCAGTATTTCCTAGCATTACTAAATAACAGCGACAACATGCTGCATGGAAGCAGGGTTTTCTAAGGCAGAATATTGTTTGTCCAATTTTGGAAAAGTTGCTGATGTTTGTCCAATACCAAGAACTTTCTTATGTGTCTTCATATCAAAGTAACAGCTTTAAGTTCCAACCCATGAAAATTTTCAGAAGAAACAGCTGCATCCAAAATGAAGCACAGATCCTTTACTTTTTGATTTTGCTTTTTCGACTCGCCATTGGAAAAGCCCTCATGGCAGTGCATTTACCTGCATTGTACTGATGCACAGGCTCCTGTGGATTACGAACTGACTGAGAGCTGCAGACCGTTTGTAACTGTTCCTTCCATGCACCATTAGTAAACGACCCAGATGTTTAAACTGAGTAATAGAGAAATCAGCTGCAAGCGACGCCTGTTTTCCTTCCTGCGTACAACAGCAAGTAAAAGCATAGTGAGATCATTGCATTATTTGAAACAAAAAAGTATCGTATTATTATTTAGTTATCACCGGCAGAATTTCCAAGAAAATTTGCAATACATTAGATGGGGGAGAGTATTACCTCAGCACTTCTGCCTTCCACCGTGGCTTTTAAGCAAAGAGTAAAAATATGAAGAGAATTCCCATTTGAACCCTGGCCTCCAATTCCAAGCAACCCTCTGGATTATGATTCACAACACGCACGTTAACATGTCACTCGTATCAAGTCAGTTCTGAACACAAATTTTCAGTCTCCGAAGTTCACTCGATTTTAATGTTTTGGCTCACTGCAAGCAGAGTCTTTCCACTGCCGCCAAATCCAGTCTTGTCGCTCCAAGCAGCTCCACATGCAGGAACCAGAGCTCTAAACCCAGAGTTTGCTTTCTGAACTAATATAATCAATTTCTAATTGTACACGTAGGATGCACGTTATCAGAGCAATTACAACTCCAGCATTTGGAGCACCTAGGTATGATTAAAAAACCCCAACTAACCATGACGGTCCAAATTCAGGGAATCTGCCAAGAATCAAACAATGAACTTGAACTCTGTTAAACAGTAGTCTCCTTTACAGCCAAACTATTTTTCACAAGAAGGCTATGGGTCTGATGATTGTTCTTGTGGAAGCTTCTCTCTTTCTTGCACAAATTTCTGAGGACTCATTTAAGAGTTAGTTGCAAACTAGCTCCTGAACTGCCACGGGAAGTCTTACTAAACACGAGGTAATCTCACCTTTCCTTCAACTCCAACACCGCAGTCAGCCTCCTGAATCATGCTAACATCATTGCCTCCATCACCTGCAGGTCAGAGCACAGACAAACGACATCGGTAGTTAAGCAACAGAAGCAATTTGCAACTCCACCAAAGGCATCTGCACCAGACTGTAGTATTAGAATAAACATTTAACCCTATCAACAAAGGCAGAATTTTAAATAGAAATCAGGAATATAAATTCTTTAAGAAGTCCCACAGGTCACTGATCACTTTATCTGACTTGTAGGTATACCATTATACCTACAGTGCCGAAATAAAGCTCACAGATTAACAATGGCACTTTACCTGATGAAGTTCAAGCTTTGTTTTGCAAAGATATGACCCCAAATATTTATGAGTAGGTTGTCACTGAAGTTTCCATATGCAATATTTCATCTTATCAATCATCCCGCAAAACCACTGCTCCCTAACTCAGCATGTCCAGGTGTCATGAGATGACACGGGACTGTTCACTCCAAAGAAAAAATAATAAAGACACCATCCTACGTGGTCACTCCTCCCTTACTAGTCCCTTACCTACTGCACAGGTGAGTTTGCCAGTCCTTTCCTGGAGCAATCGCACAATCTGGGCCTTCTGCGTCGGCGCGCATCTGCAGCACACCACGGCAGGGCACTGGCAAGCCAGCTCCATGAACTCGTACTCATAGTATTTCAGACACACCTAATTTACAGAGATGAGAAGCGTCACCAATGTTTGCGCTATGCACCCTAATTCAGCCACAGTGTTTTGGGGCTGTTCCCGAAGAGCCTGCGGTGTTTGGAGCCCACCTCCAGCGAGTCGCCAGAAATAACAAGAGCGCAGTCGTGTTTCCGGCGGAAGGCGTTCAGCTCTAGATGGGCTTCTCCACGGTTTGTCACCTGGGGAAAAGGATGGCAAATGAGGAAGCGTTTGCTTCATTGGGGTGAAAAAACAAACAAACAAGTCTCAGAAGGAGCAAAAGTAATAGGGCCAGGCAGCACACTGAGTTATTCAGAGCACACAGTGAGAGAAAAGCTCAGGGGACAGAAAGCTGGGTCAAAAGAACAAGCATATTCTGGGTCTGCTGTTGGAAAACAGTTGTGATCTCGGCAGCCCTCCCGTCCCAGAGTTTGGGGTCCCAAACAAGTCTTGGGAGAGGGAAAGGTGGGTGTTACTCACTAGTCTGAATATATGGATGTCCTGTGTCCGTGTCACCAAATGTGCATTCTTGGCTGTACACGTGGCTGTCTCTAACTTATCCCCTGTCAGCATCCACACCTAAAATCCAAATATTTAATGTATTAAACAGAAAACTTAACAACCACGTCTGCAGGACATCTAGAAGTACCGCCTACCAGTTCAGGCATATAAATGGACTGTTAGAATACATATAGAAATTATTTTTTAAAAAAAGCCCTATTTTAAAACATACAAGAAAATTCTCACAGATGAAAGAAAGCAAAACTTTTACAGAGCCTGAAACACAAAAGAAGTTACAAACTATATATAACATTTTTCCCACCTGCAATATTTCAAGATTCTGCTGATAAAGCCACAAAATGCAAGCTAAAGAATGTGTATGCGCGTGTTAATATGTCCCACCCCAGCTATTTCTTGTACGCTGAAATAAGTGAGCCTTGCTGCAGAAAGATCCCTCATGGCCCGGCCTGAAATGTGGATGATGCAACTGGGGTTAGCTCACTGCTGATGTGTGCATCTGGAACAGACTAAGTTGGTTGGGTTGGGTTTTTTTTTTTAGATTTTATTTTTTTTTTTTTTAAATATACACTGCTCCTTTTATTTTATGCTGGTGGGGGGAGGCATTAAGAAAGCAATGTCAGCAGCAATACTCAGCTGCAATACCCTGTTATAATCTGGCAAGGAATTCCCTCAACACTGTAAATATATCGGAGTTTCTTTTTTTTCCACTGGTGTTTTTATTCTTTCAAGACACTGCCCAAGAATATTTAACAAAAATAAGAAAAAAAAAAACAACCACCAAAAAAACACACAAAGAGTCGCTTATTTGTTTAATAATCTGAGGTTGGAAAAAGATTTGATCTTAACAAGATGGTCCCTGTAATGAATTACAAGACTGCCTTCACTCTTGATTTACTTCTTGCATGCAATACCCTAATGAACATAGCACTGCAAGGAGTGCTCAGAAGCGCCGCGCTCGCTGTGCAAAGACACACTCCACACCCCGACACCGACTCCAGCCAAGGTGAAGAGAAAAAATGAAACCGCTTTGGAACAATTGTCCGGGACTACGCCGCAGGGGCAGAAAGCCACAGTGCTGCTAAGGAGCTTTGTCTGATTCTGCTCGTCTCACTTCTCAGCTGAAGTCCCTGTTGTTTACAGGGATGGCTCCAAACAGAAAGCACTTTTGGAAGCCTGTCCCAAGCCTTGAATTCCACTTCCTACCTAAATCCCAGACACACAGCCCTGCTATGGATTCACAGCATGGCTCAATACTTTGCCCGCTTTGTTGCTTAAAGCAGAGAAACCACAACCAGAACCTTTTACCCATTTTTCTTGCCCAAATCTGAATTTTTAGTTCATTCCCCTCCCTCCGCCTTTTTCAATTCTGGGATCTGACTGACAAGTTTTCAGAGACATAAATCAAGGTTCTCTCACCACTGAGCATAGCTCAGGCCAGAAGTGTCTTGAGTCTCAGATGCCGGAGCCCAGAAAACTAGTAAAGGGGGGGGGAAAA
>VFFE01007100.1:1361746-1392380 GCA_008921705.1 Burhinus oedicnemus | reverse complement strand
CTTCCAAAGCAAAAAAAAAAAAAAAAGCAGCACCTGATGTAGATGCTAAAAATGCAAAGAAGATAAAGAAGTGTTTTTGCTAGGGAAATTAAGAAGTAGCCAAGGACAACGAAGCTGCTTTACTAAGCATTTTTACCAAGCTCATAAAGACGTTCACAAGGAAGATTCTTATAATTAAGCTTAAGCACGGTGTTCAACGTCCTGAAATGTGCAGCCTTCATATACCAATACCCACAAATCCCATCCCACATCCCCAAACGAAAATGCGTGCCACTATCAAAACAACTAGAATCTGCTTAAATAAAACACAACACTTTTGGCAGTAGCCAAAGGTAAAGGTTTATCTATTAAATTATTTGATTAAACAGTGTCTAACAACATCTCTGTAGGAAACCGAATAAAGACTCCACTTCCCGTGCTGCAGAACTGGCTTAAGATAGTTTAGATTTTTTGTCCAATATAAATACTGTATCAGCTATCTCCTTGCATTAGTCATTTCCTCTCACCGAGTTCAATAGGAGGTTAGTGCGTTCTCATATTATGGTAAGATCACACTATAAATCTGCACAGAGATTTGCCAGTTATATTGTTTTGGAGAGGCATCTTTTTCCACCGTGGTCTGACTCTGGCCACGGTTCAAAGGCTTCTTTCAATTCCAGATATGACAATAGCACTATCTTTGCTTTACAACAAAGATCATTCCACATGGGTAAGGGGAAAAAAAACGCAACGAAAAAGAAGAATGGAAAATATTGTGGTCAAACAAACAGGCCTTCTTTCAAGAAGAAGATTAAGTCAGTAAACAGTATGGTAAAGAGTGGCTGCTTTGGTAGAACAAGACTTCTTAGAACTGCAATAATCAGCTACAGAAATGACAGTTGATCACAAGTAAACAAGCAGGTATTGCAAAAATATCCCAAACGAAGCAACATCTGCTGCTTGTTTTCAAGATTAACTACTGCTTTATCTACTAAAAGTTATACGTTGAAGGAGATCTTTTTACAGGAGCCAGAGCGGACAGGACCAGCAGGGGAGGTGGGCGTCTCTGCCAAGGATTCCACTAAAGCATTACTGGGCTGGACGCATGAATCGCTTGCTGAAACTCTATACCCAGATTGTACAGGAAGCCTGGCAAGACAATCGCAATGGCTCCAGCTAGCTGAAAAAATGGCACTTTATACAAAAGGGCAGTATCTGTATAGTTAGCAGAAAACGTTACCGTTTGAATTCTACTCGCTGCAGTCCTGAGCGCCCGTTCATTCTGCGGCTTCTCCCTCCCCTTCCCAGCTGCTCGCTGCATCTGTTGTCTTCGGGGTACTTCACGCTACTTTCCCTCCCCTTACTTCTGTTTCTTAAACAAGCAACACAGTTTTAGAAGATACACTGAAGAGGTAAAGACCTTGCAAGTCGTGGATCAAAACCAAATAGAGTGCCTACATGTGCATACATGTATGTTTAATAAAAGAAAATTTTACTTGAAAACTACCTACTCATGAAGTCTTTTTTCCTTCTTTTTTTTTTTCTTTTTTCCTTTTTTTTTTCCTTTTCTTTAAATGAAAATGAAAACCCTGCTTGAAGGTATTATTTTGGAGTATACAGGAACATGGCAAAGTAATACCCAGGGAGCCAGCATCTGCTACTCAAAACCTACTTCTTCACAGGGTATATGGGGAGCTGATTTTAGTGGCTTACCAGCAGCTCAACTGCTGCAAAATAAAGACACTGAATTAACAAGCACAACAGAGAGGGGCCGATCCTTCTATTAACAGTATTTACTGTCAGGATGTGCACCTGATGTTGCTCCCACTGACCACAAGTGGGAGTTTTGCTGGTTTTAGCACCAGCCATATTCTAAATACAGAAATGCAAAACAGAAATCATCTTCTTCCTAAAGGGGGAGAACATAAACAATTTAAAAGGAATAAGCTTCAAATAAAAGAGAAAAAAGAGGACTCCTTTCCACTTAGACAAGAAGATGTCAGGGCATCCACTTCTTTGCTGAGCATATGAACCCAATTTAATGAAGTGTACCCTGGCTTTGATGGTTAGTGTGCTTCTTCTATCTTTGATAAAACAGCACTTCATCAAAAGTTTGCACTACAGTAAGCAATGGGGTGGGAGATTGTTTAGTCCTCCCTCCTTTACTGCTAATATGTTTATTCTAGGTCTTGAAAAGGTGGCCTGAAGTCTCCACATCATTTTCACTATAAAGATAATTAATCTGAAGAATTTACACTTGCTGTATCTAAACAGATGTGCACTATACTTGTTGCAGCTATCCCCCGCAGCACAAGACATTCGTGGGAACACTGATGTCTGTGAACTTTCAAATGCATTCAGTCGGATCTCCAGATCCACAGATTCAACACACTGATTACTTTGTACGAGCTTGGCCTATCAGCCCACTTCAACTAACATTCCTGCCCTCGGGTATGTTTTAATATTCCAAAGCCCAGAATAACTTGAAATACAAATTCATTCCCCCTACACTGTACGGTGGTGTGTGATCCAGAACTTAAAAGCAGTTCCTTGAGCAACAGGAGGTCCAGGTCCAAAATACTCAGGTGTGATAATGCAAATACAGCCATTTGCATGAGCTTTACCAATTTTCAGTCTACACTAAACAAAGTTTGTCCTTCATGGGTTTGTAAAAATAATTATATGCCCATATTACAGTCCCATCTTTATCACCAAATCTCTTGGTAATAGGAATACTGAAGTTCTCTGTAATATTTATTGTTGTTGAATACAACCACTGCATCGCTCCACTTTAAACCACCCCTTCCTGGTGCTGTTTGTGACAGGAACTAACTGTGCTCTTCCCGCGGTCCAGAGAAGTTGAGATTTGTGATGCTACCAAATGTCAGCCAGTAAAGCAGACCAAATCGATCTGCTGTCAAAGAGGCCCACGTGTGCAACGCTGGTCCCAACTGCTTCTAACTAAAACCAAAGGTTATTCCTCCTACTGTGTAATTTAAAATGCATGAGGCAGAAGATATTTTTACACCCAGATACCAGATATTTCCAGATACCCCAAAACAAATATGCAGCAACACAGTTTTACCACAAAGTACAAGGAGGGGAGAAAAAGAAAAAAAAAAAAAAAAACTTACCCATTCTCCCTAGCCTAAATAACAAAGCTGCAGATCCCATTAAATGATACAACAAATCATATCTTGCCCTGGATTACAGGTTTCATATTAATGTTTTAGATTCCTGGTACCAATTATCTGCCTGTACTCTCAGTAAAAAATAACAAGCATGTTATAATTATCTACAAAAGAAATATTCGAACTGCTTCACCTTGTTTGCTTTGCAGGCAAATGGAAGTGCCTTACCACAGCTGGGTTTGTTTATCTGACTAACATTGATTCTCTAGCACTATCTTGACAACTAATGATGATAATGCTGACAACTGATCCCAACTGTTTTTAACATCCACACTTTCTTCTTCTTTCTTTTTAAGGTAATTTTTTTCTGAGAGTCTGATCTTATATTGTATTTGTATATACAACCACAAAGTTATATGTACAATTTCAGCTGGGCACGTATTTAGCATGCGCAGTGCCTGCTGCTGCTAAAGGTACTTGCACAAATGTACCTTTTACCTTAACCTTGGCTATTTTCAAACCCTGTTCATGACACCGTGTTCTCGGCATGGCTGCAGGCTCTGTTAAACAGCTCAGAAAATCTCCACAGTTGCCTGCAGCTACAAGTGCCTCCTCCTGCAGTGCTGTATTTCCACAGGGTCTGAGAGGAGCTTCAACGCCTGGCAGAGATCTGGGGAGCACTTCCACAATATGCTAAAGTTATTTAGGAATCTGTCCGGGATCCCCTTCTTTCTTCCCACTTGCTGCCATCTCCATCACCCCCTGTTGTACCATCACAACTGCTTTGGAGATGCAGTGTAAGCTGGAACCATGAACCTGCTCATGCGCCTACTCCTGGATGCCCCGAGGGGGAAAAGCAGTTGGACCTGGGTTGACTCACTGCCCCAGTCCACTGTATAACGGCCCCCCCCCAGCTTTGCCAGCATGACCACAGCATGGACACGACAGGAAGGGCAGGAGCTTTTGGATGGACAAAAAGGCAACCCCAGGGACACAGAGCAAGGCTTCAAAGTCAGGTCAAGCTTCCCTGAGACAGTGCTAGTGCCCGCTCCCCTGGAGAGAGCCGTCCTGCCCGTACTGGGCTGCTCTTCCTCCTCGCTGTGTCAGCCACTGTGGGAGGGGATATGGAATTTGGGTCGCAGGGGACAAGGTAACTGTGACTATTTCTTTTGCTGGCAGTGCTGGCTTCAAGATTTCCTGAAACAACAGCCTTACCTGAGAGATAAAGTGGCATCTCTGCTGATTATCAAAGCTGTTGAGCCTCCGTTCAGCACACAGACAGCCAAAACATTCAGATTTTAGCTCTCTCCTTCTGCCCCACCAGTCCCTCCTCTGTCCCCTTCCACCTTGCACTTGTAATAAACATCCTCTCCCAACTTCTTCCAGCATCCCAAGGGCCCTCGCTTTCACAGTTGGAGGGAAATTCTCGAGTTCCCTCTTCCTTCCCAGCACCATCCTGGAGGCTCTACTGCACTGCCAAGGACACGCTTTCACGGTTGGTGGCAATGCTGGCTGAGGGACTGGCCGCACACCCGTCCCCAGCCTGACAATGCCCCCAGTGGCACCTTTCAGGAACGGGTGTGTGCAGACAGGGGACTGTACGGCTGAAACCCACCCAGGGTGCACCAGGAATTAAAAACGTGGGTGGGAAGGAGCAGCTGGAGGAAGCTGGACGCTTAGGCTCCTTGTTACTTTGGAACAAGGGACCAAATATCAATAAACTAAAGATGTCTCGGGGCACTACAGCGCTTACTGCCAAATATGGCCAAGGAAAAGGACGTATCACTAAACAAACCCGGCAGTGAGGTGCTATTAGCTCAAACCAGAGAACCGGCTTATAGCCCAAGGTAGAGAGATTGCAAAACTCCGCCAGGAAGAACGGCACAGCTGAGAGCAAATGTTTCCTATGTTTCACGCTGCATTAGCAGGAGATGCACAAAGACACCAGAGCTTACCCAAAGCCACTTACCCGAACAATTATCCCCATGCGCTTGCTCTCGTAAGTGAAGGGGAAGATCTGGAGGATGGTGAAGTTCAGGATGTGGCCACCCGGTGTCCTCAGCTGCACGGAGGACTGGTCTCTGCCCACCAGCGTTAAACCCACGCTCTCGGTCCACTGTACCAGGGCCACCTGAGAGGAGAAGGCCACGGTGAGGGTGGCCAGCCCACACCATACCTCCCCGAGGGGATGGCGGGTGGGGGCTGCAAAGAAGTTCATCAGTCATTAATGGTGCTATAGAGTGGATCTGTTCATATAGGCAGATGCTCCTATATAGCTCTTTCCAGCAGGCTCTTCCCAAAGTTAGAAGCTTACTAGCAGTATTTTTGGGGTTTGGGCAGCTCAGCTCCTGTCTGATCCAGCTGCCCGGCTGTCCCAGACTCTCCGCAGGAGGTGGTCGGATCCCTGCCTGTGCCTGCGGTGTCCTGAAGGACAACCCTTCAGCAAGGGCTGGCACAAACACCCTCCACCCCGGCCTGGGGTGCCCAAACCTCCGCTCGGGCACATCAGGTAAATCTCTTTACAAACCTTTACTTTTTGAATGTGCTACTTCCCAGCTTGCTGTTTATGAAATCAAGAATTCAAAACGATGCGTTCACCCTGGATTTACAGTATCAAAGCCAGAAACGCTAATGCAGAGCACATTAAAAATTCATATTTAAAAAGCAAACAAACAAAATGAGCTCTGTGTTACACTCTATCTGGTAGTAACAATTCATCAACAGCTGTCAGCCTCTGTACTGATCAGCAAGACGGCTGGAGGCTGGCTCACAGGCACTTCTTAGCAGAGAACCCCTTCTCCCCAAACATTAAAACAAACAAAACAAGAAACCCAAAACAAACCCCGGATTTTTCAAGGCACACACCAGAACTCATTAAATTGAACTTCTGCGGGTATCATTTTGATTGCAGCTTCTAGTATTTAAGGACCACGGAATTCTTTACAAGCTTTCACTAGATTACGACCAGAGTCATGACAGAAGACCAAAGCCTTTATTTCACTTCCCTGACGATCCCCCCAGAATCCCCACCTTCAGCTGACACATCCATCTAAGGCTGAGCCTGCTGAGACACGGGGGTTTAACTCTAGAAGCTGTCTCGGCAGTAACGGATGGGAGCAGCAGCTGACATGAGCCCATATATCACTGGCCTCCAGAAAGGATCAAGGGATACTCTCTCCAAACAGACACGAAATACTGTAAGTATTTTACAGTGACATTTTCAAAGGCATGAAAGTGCTGGGCACGTGGTTGCTGCTGACTCGAAGGTTAATTATCCCTTGTGCCTTTCAGGTTCTGCCTTTACTGCCTTAAGTGACCACAAATGCCTTAGACAAAAATGGAATTTATTTTTGGAAATCACATACATGAGATACAGATTAAAATGGAACCTATAAACACTTGCACTGCGTCAAGGTTTTACTAGATGAATTGATATAATTGGGTCTAATTGGAGAACTTTATGTTAACTCAGCTCCCTTTCATCCACAATTGGGCTTAAAAGACAACCTAAAATAAACTTTTCCTTTCATAAAGTAGTCTTAAATCACCAGATAAAAAAAATTCGTTGAGTTGGCTTTGCCTTGAAAGACCTTTAAATCGATTTGAATCAATATTTGTTTTAATAATAGCAAGTTTTTGCAGGCTTATTCACAAAGATTACAACAAATCAAAGGCTCTTTCAAGCTTATCTTTTTCAAAAGTTTCTTCAAGCCATCCTTAGCGCGGTAAAGTCTTCAGTTAGATAATCCTCCTCACAGTCTCCCAGAGCAGAGATGGAACTTGGGTTTCTAATACCCTGGTTAATAAATAATTATAAAGAATTTTTCACAGCACGATGTTACGTGATGTGCGGTGTGCGCAGCATTGGCTGTTGATTTGCCCATGTTGGTGAGCTGCAAATGTCTGGAGATACGAATCTCTGCTCCCAGCTCAGCCCGTTAAAGCATCTCCCTTGGGACTTTCTTTCACAGACACCTCCTCCCTCCTTCCCTGTCAGCATCTCATTTAAACTCTGTATCAGGAAGCATTTAAGCCTCCCGAAAGAAGAGCCTTGCGCAGAGGAACAAACGGGTGAGCAGCACGTCAAGAGGTGCTACGTCGTGCGCATGACACGCTTCAAACTGTGCCGCACTGCGCAAGGCCAGTCATTTCCGCTGGCCCCGAGACCACAAAAAGGTACGTCAATGGAAGGGGAAGAATAATGAAAGAAATCCCCCTTTTCCATGCTGCTCCCGAGCAGGCGTGGGTCCTGTCAGCCCTTAATGGCCCTCCAGGTGAACCACATTCAGCACCGGAGGGGAAGTGGGGCTGACCCCTTTGAACATGCCATTTCCCAGCCTCTATACTACTTAACGAATAATTACTGAGAGGGAAAGTGATATAATTTTGAAGTGTTCCTATCAGATATACTAAAAGCATTGGAATTACCATCTCCATTCAAGAGGCAAGACAATGGGCCCGACCTCCGGGAAGTGTGGCACCAGCAGACAACACAAAGCACCGACAGCTCTTCTGGCAGGGTCTGGGCACCCCGGGATGGAGAGCGTGTTCCCAGATCGGTGCTAGGCGGAAGAGGTTTATTCTGCAGCATGCAAAAAGCAACTGGAGGTGCTCTCAGTCTCAGTGAAAAGATGAGAAACATGCAAGATGCAAAATTATATTTACAGCCTAAATCGAGGAGATTTAAGCAGGCTTGAAACTCCTCATACACCTTCACGAGAGCCCATGTGCAGTGATAAGGAGAAATCAA
Source organism: Burhinus oedicnemus (assembly GCA_008921705.1). Lineage (NCBI taxonomy): Eukaryota > Metazoa > Chordata > Aves > Charadriiformes > Burhinidae > Burhinus > Burhinus oedicnemus. The sequence goes on along the minus strand of VFFE01007100.1, from coordinate 1,384,520 downwards.
TAAAGTCCCTGATCGCACTCAGGAGTTTGTGGCTCCATCCAGGCCAAGTCAGACACAGAACTGAGCATTACAAAGCAGAGCAGCTACGGCAGCTCGGCACGCTATCCCCCAAACTTTGCTCTTTCCGACAATTAAATTACCCAAGCCGCCACTGAAGTGGATATCAACTAATAAATTTCATCCTAAAGAGACAAATTGATCCTTCTGTGCCATGAGTTGCTCTACAAACGTCCCATTTAGGGTTGCCTAGGCAGACAGACAACAGGCAGAAACCAATTGATCGGTGCACCCTTTCATGTCCTGGCAGCTGCGGTGGGTTGTCAGGGTTAAAGACTGTTTGCCCAGGAATCCCAGGCACTCTTATCTCTGATCAGATTATATCTATTTCATTTCCCCTGTTAGTTACTGTATGGCTACAACTGACACGCTTGCAGAGCCCCAAGGCTGTAACCGATATCTGAATAAAGATACTTCAAGACTTCTAAATGGCAGCGTGCACAGGAAACAAATTTAGGAAATCCTGCTTTCTGTTACAGGAAATGAATCCTATGCCAACTGGTAGAAATTACCCTTGCTGTTAAAGTAAAGAGAATACAAGTTTTTGTACTCATTTCATAAACTGACCTTCCCTGCCATGGCAATATTTTATTGATATAGGATTTCAAAGGCTGGCTTTAACAGGAGTCCGAAGCCATTCCCCTACAGGGAATGTTATTTAACAGCATCACTCTTTCCTCAAGGACTTGACTTGTGCTGATCCTGCGTTTTGTACCATCTAGTATGACATACGCAGAGCATGTCTAAACAATATTTGTATATCTAAGACCCATAGACGAGGTTTCCTCAGTGCAGCAAAGCATATCTGATTTCTGAACCCACTGTAATTCTCTACTTAAGTCACCACAAGACAGGAAAAAAGAATTTAAACAATAATCTTGGAAGGATTAGTTATCATGCTATAGTAAAACAAACAAACAATAATCCCTTGGGTATTTGAGACAAATTGCTGCATAAATATTTTAAAGACGGAACAGTATAAAGCGAAAAAGGAAAAGAAAAATCACCGATTTCGCTATATACCACAGTATATATCTAAATAAACAGAGGATCTGTGCAAAAGTAGCCAGTAAATGCTTTAAGAAAAAAAAAAAAAAATCTTAAATGCAGATCACAAAAATTCCCATCTGGAAATAATTCAGAACTTGTTTCAATCTAAAGGCAGTTGGATTTCTGTAAACTGTCTTTACAGGGGAGAGCAACACATTAGAGGAGAAAAGCAAGTAAGCAAAACGCAGTGGGAGAGGACACACACGCACACTGCTCACCGGCTCCCAAGCCAGGAGGAGCGCGTGCTTGTCGTCACTGTAGGCACATCAATGGAGGAGGGGGAAAAAAATAAGCAAATATGCAGCTTTTGTATAATATGGACAAGAGCACATTATATGAAATGCATGAATTGCCTACTTGGGAAGAAAAACACTACAGGGAATATTTTCACTGTACATGAAATGTGGAAACTAACTCTGTGCATCAGTCATTAATACATCCAACAATTTCAAAATCCTCACATAGCTGGGCTAACGAATAAATTTATTTCTATACAAACAATTTCTCACCTCTAACGATGAGGAAAGCCAGCTTCTCTTTTGATGTCAAAGGTGAAAAGGTTATTATCAGAGGCAAATCTGTTTTATTTGGGGCAATAAATGGAAGAACGCTTCAAATGAAGTCAAATGGGTGATACGATCTCATACCGTCAGTAGGATTCTTGGGGGAAGTTTCAAACTGCAGTCTCTTTCAATGGCATAGAACAAGTGTAATTGTACAAATTAACAGAAAACAAATTATTTTACCTTGGTTGTACCAAAAATGATGTATCCAAGAAGCATAAGCAATACATGAAACCATATTTTATTCCTCCCGTCTTTGCCACAGAACACTAATTAGATTTTCCTGATTTTGCAGAGGGTGACACAGAGCATTTTAATCTGAAGTCCTGTATTGAACCTGATCTCTCAAGTGTTCGGTAAGTCTCCAGCGAGTCTCTGGAGAGCTGCAAAGTTTCTCTCTCCTGTACCGCCCTGCGTAGCCCCGGCTGGACTGGGTGCCGGCAGAGAACTGGCAGGGCACAGCTTTGCTCCGAGACAAACTCTCGTGCAATTCACCCACTCTGCAGCATTCGCTCGAGCTGTGGATCCCTCCTGTCTGCACGGGAAGGGACGTGTCCTGGGTTAGCACTGCTACCCAGCGTGATTTACAACTTCTCACTTGGTCTGGTCACCTTGCAGATCAGGGACAAGCTGCCTTGTGGGAATGCTCTAACCCCCTCCCCACAAGTCAGCCCCCTCCAAAACCAGACAAGATTGCCTATAATATACCAAACGTGGTCACAGGGACTCATGGTGTTGAACTGCAAAATATACCCTGGACAAAAGGTGCAGAACCATGAGCAAAACTCTGTGATGTGGACGCCGATGTAACAGCCAGGTACTAGTCACCATGTAGCTCTGTAGCTTCAGGCAGAGAGGCAGATTTGGCTGAAGCATACGAGCTGAGAGGGCACTTACGGTCTATTTGTGTGTTACCAGTGCAATAAATGCATTAAAATATTACCCCCTTCACTGGACTGGAGTACTTTCATCGAATAATATTTTTTCAGCAACAACCAAGGTCATATCTATATAGTTTTTATACACCCAAACGGATACTGACCTCATCAGGACTGGAGGCTTGGTACACCCTGCAGGAGTCCTCGTAGTGTCTCTCGGCTTCAGCCTGGTCCGTCACCCCGTTGGACTCGTACACCGGCGTCACGTTGTGGCACAGCGCGATTGCCTTCACCGCCTCGTGCACTCGGCTGCTCATGGTTTTACGCACCTTGGTGGCTAAGGTAAGGCCCTTCACAGCAGGTGGGTCCTGAGATTGCTTGTAAAAAAGGAAACAGAATAAAGTCTCACTGCAGAAAAAAAAATTTAAATCAAGTTTTTACTTCGGTGAAGACCATGTATGTAGTAGCTGTGCAGAGTGTGGTGTCCACAGGAATGAGATGCACTCTTCATACACCTCAACTCAGACCACGACTGGGAATGTATCCCATAGTAATGCAACTTCTATTCGAGCAGTAACAATGGCAAAAAGTGTCCCAAAAGATTTACCCAAGTTTTTGGAACAGTACACTGAGAAAAAGACCCTTTGTTGCAGATCCACCAAACGCTGACTGGTAAAAGACCAAAGTCAGAAGACTCAGCAAAGCCACTTTTTGCTCCACAAAAGCCCGGTGGCTTTGAAAATTGAGAGTCAATTGGCTTTCACATGCAAAAGAATATAATTGCCAAAAACAGAAAACAGATGACTCGTATGGACCTAGAAAATCTTAATTACATTCATTTAATTTTTAATACTATTTTTAGTATCAGAATGGGAGTCTTCAGATAATTGCACAATTACTAAATTATCCTGGTTGAAGAAGGGACACACAGTGATCTAGTTTCCTGCTCCGTTAACCTTTAGTGTCAAGAGGACAAAAGTTTCACTTCCAGGTCAAAGGCCACAACATGGTAAAAATAAGAGCAAAGAATAAGAACTACAGTTCAAAATGAATCATTGCCAGCAAATGCTTCTCATTATAAGGAATCTCACTTGGTAATGATAAACGTTTTATGAGACATATCCTTTACCAGTGTAATTCCACATGCTATTTTCCACACCCTAGTGATTAGGACACATAAGATCTTCAAGTTTAATATTGCTGCTCATCAGCACTGTTGCAACAGGCTTTAACCAAATCAAACACCAGCAAACCCCCAGCTGAAGTGCGTCTAGACTGACATATAGCACTAGTCACGTACTGGACTAGTCACAGTCACCAAAAGGTTCTTGACAAATATTGAATACTTTGGCAAATAATTAACCAGTAGTGAAGTTTTCTCTGGAGATTGAGTACAGAACAAGGGCAGATAGCTCTGAAGTCTGGTTTTTTTTTTGTTTTGGTTGGGGTTTGGTTTTATTTTTTTTTTTACAGTATAATTCAGTCATTTAAGGGTCTCAATACCAAGAGAAGAACCAGATGCCAAGAAGGCTGTGAAAGCAGAGGAGGGAAAGACAGAGAGAGCTGGAGGAGTTACAAGTTACCTGAGACACATGCCAATGAAAAAGATAATTACTCAAAATACCAGGTATTTACCAACTACCCTGTGCTTAGTTAAAACACCTTGTAGTCTGCCCAGGGAAAAGCTATGCCACCAAACAGATCACTGAGGTCAGGGAAACCTGCTGTGCGTCTTTACCACCATGAACAAAATCCAAAAATAAAAGTCCTATTTACAGTACATAGTGCCTTTTTCCAGACAAGAATGCTGGCTTCATGTTTCACTTTGTGGGGGGTACAGAAAGAGCACTTCACTCTAAAAATCTCTCGAGCAAAGCAAAAACAATGTGACATAAAAAACCCAGTTCACTGCATTGGGTGCGCATGCCCAAAGAAAAGCACACGCACTTCGAAAACAACTTCTGAGGTTTCTGTAGGAATGAAGCAATTCCACAGCTATCGAGAAATGAAAATGCTTGACATACGACACAGGAGTAGTAATCCATCACTAACGTCTGCAGATTGCATCTGTGGAATTGCATTTCACAAAAGAAAAAAAAAATCTAATTCTCAGTAAGTCACAAAAAAAGTTATTTCCAGCTGCAGTTGAGAGAATGGTTATTAACAGAAAATGAAAAATAATGCTTCCCTGATTATATAATTAGTGACAATTCTTAAATTTTTTACAAGTACCACTCAGCGGGGTGGCTGGAACATCAGCCACCGGCAGCTGATTTTTTTTTAATTTTTTTTTTTAAGGTAGTAATATTCTTAAGTAAAACCTCATTGTTTGTTTTATGAAGGAAGCGCATGTATTTGTATGAAATTTCAATTCATAAGCATCTTGTCCATTGTTACATGCTAATGAATACAGCTTGCGGACCCAGACAAGTCACATGGCATTACCTGGTTATCATACAAAACAGAAATAAAAGTCTAAGAATAGAAATGCTGACTCATCCCGTGATACTGAAAGAGGAATGCAAGGGAGAGACTTCCAAAAACAGGATTTTCCTGTTCTATACCTCACATATTGACTTTGCTGCCTTCTTTCGGTGTAGATAGCTCTCAAAGCAGACATCAGTTATGCACTATATAAGATCATTGGTGCATTACTGAAAGAATCCCACTTTTACCATTTTCTTTTTTAACCATCAGCCCTAAAGCAGCGATACTGGTACACTGTTCTCTGTTACTGCTTACTGAGTATGGATGGTTCCTCTTCCTTTTTTATTGCCCCACTATGCAGCATTTCAAACAGCAACTTAATCCACTAAATATTACTCAGAGCCAATTTTTCAACAAAGCAAACACTGTGGTTGCTGTAAATGGTGAATATCTAAATAAAAGTATGTTATTTCACAGACCTCAGCAGCAAGACACAGGCACATACACGCACTCACCCTTCCAGATCCGTGCATGTGCTATGCCAGTTAGAGTTAAAAGACTGGTGGATGTGAAACAGTCTACGAATGCAATAAGAAATCATGATAATATTTATGCATTAAGCATCCAACGACCTTCAGAGTTTTCCAAAAAGTTAACAGGCAGATTCTTGCCATACTGATTCACCATTAGCCCAGTGATCCAGAAAACTGTTCCGTCGACAAAGAGTTAAGTAACGCAATTTAATTCTACCTGTGTGTATATGCTGAATATGTGGCTCTGCACTTCATCCATGGAGTCCAGGCCGTAAGCTACCGTTCCCAGGTGAAGTCGCTTGAAGACCATCTCGTTCTGCGTAAGAGTTCCTGTAACAGAAGCAGCACCAGACATGGAGTGGGCACCAACATGCCTATTCCCCAGCACGCATTCTTGTCCTTGCTGTATCCCGAATCCAAGAGAAACTAGTCCAGATGTTGAATCAGTCACTGCACCAGGCTCAGGCCAGCAAAAAAGACAATATTAACAAACCTGAGGGCCGATTCTCCCAGGAAGCAGTGGTGCACATTACCATGCCAGTAAATAAGAACGAGACTATTCACCCCAAAGTCAATGATAGCCAAGAGCTGCAGGCATAATTCTGGTCCTCTTGGAACCAAAGAAACTTTTGGAAACAACTTCAATGGGACCAGGATTTTATGTCAGACGGGGCTTTTCATTACAGCTTAGGTGTTCTGAATTCAAGCTCAACTTTAAAAGTGTAAGAAAAGCAGCAGACAGACTGACGGTACACTTCTGTCTACATGTGTAAGCTACCTTCATCTGGCTTTGAAAACTAACTCTAAAGAGTTGCTTTTAATTTTATTTTTACCCTCAGCTTTTGGTTTAATAGCACACTTTAAGTGTTTCTTTGAAGTAGGGTAATATTCTCATCCTATCTTATAGTGCATTCAGAACAAAAAAAAGCATAATTATGTTTCAAAAACTGATGAAATCATATTGTCAAAGTGACAGGAAATGCATATTTCTTCTAGCACAAAGAAATCGTACATTATACTCTCTGGCTGGCCAAAAATGTAACAAAATCCAAACAACAACATACCATGACTCAAAACTGTATTTTCTACATAGATACCTGTTTTGTCTGTAAGCAAATAGGATATCCTCCCCAGCTGCTCAGGAATAGTGCTGGACCGAACCACAGTGCCAGGGATTTTGGAATCTCTGCGGATCACCCAGCTGTAAACAATTTTCCCCATGTCCAAATTCACACGTAAACTATGCAGGAGGAAAGGGAAAATGAAAAAGAAAATGTATCTCCAGTTAAATTTTGGAAAAAAAAAAATCATTGTGAGCTGCCACAGTGCAAGGAAATGACATCTCCCACACTTGAGCTGCCATAGAGGGTGTTTTGGGAGAAGTATATTCGAAGTCAGAGGTCAGGTGGCAAATGGGGAGGAGGACTGCGCATTGCTGCAGCGGCACTGTACTTCAAAGATAGATGATAAAATTGCGTTGAGAAGAACAGATGTAATTTGAGGGGAAGATGGACACAGACAAGTAAGGACAGTGTGATATGCGGACAGCAGGTTAAAAATGGAACTGAAATGAATCCCAGACCTACAGTGAAAGCAGTGCAATTAAATATTAAAGTTTCAGTCCCCTCTAAAAGGCAATTGGGTCCTATTACACTACATGCTGTCTAAATATCTCTCCTTTTCCATTTTTTCCTCTGCTTTCATCAAAGTAACCAGGCAGCTCAAACACTGAGAGAAAGGACCTTAAATGACTAATCCACAGTCATTAGAGTCAGTGAATGGGTGAATATGGTAAACAAATTCAGCAGAAACAACAAAGTAATTCTTATGTTTGAGCAGTAATTTGATTTCTATTTCTAGATTTGCTTACTTGTCAAATGAGGAATAGATAAGAGCTTACATGCTTGTTCATACTGGAAGCATGGAGGAGAACGCAAAGGGAACAGTATTTTGCTGGGAAGAATTAGCAATTGCCTTACCTAATGGGAATGATATTTGAGAACAGAAGGAGAAATCTTATGATCTGAAGATACCAACGGCCAGCAAAGTGCTGAAGGGCCACCATGACAAGTGAGACCACCACAAGAGCCCCAAACAGGATCTTGGTAAGACAGTTCACTTCCAAATCAAAGAGACCAATCTAAAGAAATAAAGACATTTCAAACACACAAGAGAAGATGTTAGCTCAATGTAATATTCACAAAGGGAACGAACTACCATATCCAAAGAGCCATTCTCCACTAGTCAACTTCTCCTCTTTTAAAACACTACAAACATATTTAAATTTATAAGCAATAGTGTTGCCAGCTTATTAAATAAGACTTCCACTCTTTGGAAGCTAAGCAATCCACAAAGAGGTATGAGAGGACTCATGCTGCCAAAATCTGCAGACTACACAAACAACCCTGCATCTTTTCTTAGCTTTGCTGTAACAGAAGAATGCAGCAAAATAAGCTTTCCTGTCTAACTGGGACTATGTCATTATAGCCATGTAAAATAATGGTCTTACTAAGCGTAAAAAAGTGAGGACACACATCTACACCAGGACCAAAAAAATAAGGAGAAATAGGTTCTGCTATGGTAGCTATCTTAAATCATAGGCTGGGAGATATGAGTCATTATTCCTGTGAGGTTGTCCCTACAGTATATATGCATAGCGTTTGGAAGGATTTTCTTTTTTTAAAAAAACAATAAATTTCTGCCCCTTTTTAGTTATTATAAGACTGCTTCCTTACCATACCTTACTTCTTGGGTTTGAAGTATTCATCACACTGCGCAGTTCCCTTCCAGTGTAGAGGACAACTCCCACAACAGTACCTAAACAAAACAGAGCATGCATCAGCTGAAGAAAAACAACCTCTGTTTGTTTTCTCTATAAAAATACTTGTTGGATCCAAAGCCTTGACAGTTGGAAAGCACTTTTAGCAGGTTAATTTCAGAAGCAATAGCAATTAAAAAAGCCGATTCCTGAAATATAAGCCCTATGAAAACACACTTTGAGCAGAAGACATCCTACAAAAAGTCAGTAAGTCTTCAACCACACTGCCCATGCGGCTGGACTTGATGAAGCACCACAGACTGCATCAACTAATGTGCATGGGAAGAGAAGTCATCTGCTTTGCTCTCTCGACTTTCTCTGACCCCCTTTCGATGTCAGTTGTCTCTTCCCACTATAGATAAAAGTTGCTAAGGATGGAAGCTTTCTTGGTTTTCCTCCCACCACTTCGAGTCCCACTTAGGTGTGGGTAAATTCGCCTTATGCCAGATAGTGGTCCTTCGGTGTGTGTCAAAATTAAATCAGTGCTCTGGGCTACGATTCTTTATTGGTGAAGGTTGCCACAACTGGAGTAAAACCAATGAATTCCAACACCTTTCAAAGACAGAATTACCTTATTTTAAAATCTACAATTTACTTCAAGTATTTGCCTAATTGCTGTTCCCACCGAAATGTGAATCACACCAACTCCTACCTTACTGTAACAGATGGAGCTGCTGGGAGCCTATCAGTGTATTTTAATGCCCTGTCCCACAGTTTCTAAAGAGCTGAGAGCAAAAAAGTTCTCCCTTTTCTTCTCACAGAAACATAATACAGTTTAGTACCATAAATTACTGGTTTTCTACAGATTTCTCTTAATGTTTGCAAAAAGCCAAAAAGAAAAAGCTATCTACCATCGAGAGTTTAAAAGCTGCTATTACCAAAGTCTAATTTTTTACTAGCAAATTTTAGGAGTCTGTAAAAATGGAGAAAAACAACATCGAAAAAAAATATTACTTCAAATACATTGCTATTTTATACTCTGCTATTCCCCTGCTCCTTTTAATGATCAAAGTTTTAACAAGATGCAAGTGAATTATTTTTAAATAAGACTGATTCAGAAGAGGTGGTCTCTAAAAATATGCTGGGAAACATTCCTTTAAAAAAAAACCCCCAAAACAACAACAAATCACTGGAGCCAGATGGCAGGTGGTGGCAAGATCATCACAATTCAAATCAGCAGATGGAACAGCTACTCCAAATCAACCGCACACAGTCAGAGTCAGACCCATTCCTACTACAGCAGATGGAGAAAGCCACATAGCTCTGCTTCATCTTACGAGCAAAGGCTGCCCCAGTGAGATGGCATCACCACAACTTGACAGCTTTCACTTACAGAAGAAGAAAAATAATACCCCCATTTTTTCATAACAGAAACAACCTACAACATGCTATTTATTATTGCCATAGGAGAAACAAAACTGAGTATTATATTGATACAGTCGGTCAAAATGAGGGGGAAAACCTGCCAGGACTAGAAAACAGCTTGAAGGCACACTGGTATGTGTAAAAAATGTTTCTAGCTGGTTTATGACCATTCAAAACAGACTCAACTGCATAAACCATTTGAAATGATGAAAATATTTGCAAATGTTATTCCTATTAACTGAACTCAAAGATCTCTATCTACAAATAACTTTGTATTCAGAAGGGAGGACTGGATTCAAACACTAAGTTCATTTGGGCAGAGAGGAGGTCGTTGCGTGCCTTGATACAGACACCAAGACCACCTGGGATGTCTAAACAGCACTGAAGTAGGGACCAGGCGGAGCAGAGCATGCGCTGCGCCCTCCTTTGGGGAAAGACGTGGAAGAGCTTTTGCCCTCAGCAGGCAGTGGGAGTGCTGAGGGCAGGAGAGCGTTCCCCTCTGACTTCAGCAGGAGCCTTCACTGCGACACAGCCCCGTGTCAAGCTCAGCCACGGCAGCGTGAGATCTGCAGCGGTTCCAGAGCTGGTACAAATTACAGCTTCGACACAAGAGGCAAGAAAGCCCCCCCAGGAAAGCGTGCTGCAGGGAGGGGAGCCATACAGGACAGAATCACAAGGAGAATGGCTTTCCATTTCTCCATCCATTTTGTTCAAAAGCAGAATGAGCTGGGACTCGTGCATTAGGCAGCCTGGTGGGTATTTGAAGCTGCCAGGCTGACTACACGTGTCTTCACTCAGAGGGGAGGAAGGTAGGTTACCTACTGCACGGCAATTACTAATCTATAAACACAATTTACTTTATTAAACTGTATTTTGACAACTAGTTTTTTTATGATCCCTTGGTCACAGTGCTGTGACAACACTGTAATACATTTCAAAGAAGAGCCAGAGCAGGATTAGACAGAAACATACAGCGATAAAATGTATTCACTGTTTTCTGCTTTTAAAAGAGCAAATCAAAATATTTTCAGTGCTTCAGAAAAAAAAAAAAATCTTTTGAAGTTCATGTTCCTTCCCATTATTATTAATTTCGTGTACACCTAGGTACCACACTGTGAAGTCTCTCCATTCAACAGCTTTAATTCCAGAACAGAATTTCACTCTCTTCCAACTACTGCCCTGCAAACCTTGCAAGGGCGCTGGACAGGAGAGGAACAAGGCTTTTACTTTGAAAAGCCTCTACAAGAGGGCATTGATTATTCTCAGGCCTTGGGAGCTCATCATATATATAAACGAAAAATCTGTCAAATAATTTATTTTTTTCCTTTTTGAAAGTTTTTAAGATGAACTCAATGAAAGCACTTACCTGGAAACCTTTCATCTTAGCCTCTGTTACCAGAATCTATTTGACACCATTTCTGTTACAGATTAGGATGTCAATGCGGAGAGCAATTAAGTGCTATTCTGGTCTAGATGCTAAAGAAGTGCCCAAAGGCCACTCCAATTCTTTCTCATCTAGGAATGTCCAAGAGGCAATTAGATGTCAGCTCAGCTCCCCAGAGGTGTTAGGACAAGTGGGAAACCTCATTCCAACTGCTAATTTCTCCAACTGACAGAGATTATTATTCTATTACAAAAAGACCTTTAAAAATTGTTAACATATTCCCTTAAAAAAAAAAAATTTACACATGCCTCCATCTTACCTGATGCAATCACTGTGCTGGCCCACAGGGTGTTTTCTATGCTTAAACTTTCATTCACTGGAGGGTCACTGTCCTCCTACAACAGGATAAAAAACAGCCAACCAAACTTGTCAGTAGTGTAAAAGGCCAGTGGATGACAGAGTTACACAGAGATGTTTGGAGAGGGATGCTGGGAGTGTTGGTAGAGGGCTTCTTGATACGATGGAGGATTTTCACAAACCCAGGTAAATCTCTGGTTGGGTTCAGAACACGAGCACTTTGTTTCAGCGGAGCAGAAGGGGTGGGGGGGGCGGGGGGGAAATCTATTAAGATACCTCTGCCTGCTGAAGTCCCCCAAGAATCATAAATGAGAAAGGGATTTGTCAGCAGCTCTCCGGGGACTACAGGAAAATGTTCCCTCCCTTGCCTCACGTGGATTAATAGCATTTCTCCTGCTACTGTGAGATTTGAGAACCTGTTTGGACTGCTCAGTGATGCCTGGAAAGTTGTCTGATGTGCACCAGAGAACAGTTACAAGAAAGCGTGATTCCTCTTAGGCACCAAAAGATTATTTCTACACGATTGTACCTTAGCATGAGAAAGTAAATGAATGTCTGCGCAAGTTTTATACAAGAACTGCCTCCCCGAGCCACTCAAACTCCTCTTCCATGCCAGTGCTATTAAACCAGATTAAACCATGCCACATAAAGATATAAGGGCAAAACGTGCAATTTTGAACTAAAATACCAGAAGACAACTTCTAAAAAGCTGTAACTGTCTCCTATCTGTTACAAAACCATTTGTCCTCCGAAAGTTCCCCAAGGGTATTAGACAAATCTCTCAAAATTTTCATAATCCCACTGAGAGGAAAAAAACCCAACCTTTTGCCCCAAGTAGGCAATGCAGCTTCCCAACAAGTCAAAAGACATATATATTTTTAATGGTGATATTTCACAGTGGCTCTGAGCTGCTGCTCTTTGAAATAGGGGGCAGATCTAACTGCGTTCACATAGGTTGCATGCAATTGAAGGCAAAAACCTAACTGACTCAGAATTAAGACTGCTATTGCCCGATCTAGATAAGATCCCCTGTCTTTTCACAATTAAAGGATTTTAATCCTACAGAGTCCATGGTGGTCCAGATTTCCTTCTGAACAGGCACCAGGAATACATAACTACCAACCTCCATCTGAATGTTCAGACCTAACACCTTCAGAGTTAGGTCCTTAATCCCAAACAGCCTATGACATTGTCTCCAAGTCAAAGCTTCAGTAACCATACTTTTGTTTCAGATTTATTTCATAGATTTTATGAAGGAAAAAAGAAAAAGAAAAAGAAAAAGAAAGAAAGAAGAGACAAGGAATGGCAAGACAGACTTCACTATTTCTCCTGAAAAACTCTGGCATCCTGGTAGCATTCGGCAGGCTCGCACAGCAAACACCACATACATGATTTCAAGCATTATGTCTGCAAGACTCACCCTTGTGAAGGTCCCCACGAAGTTATGTATATCAATATTGGGTTCTTCTGCATATACATAGGATCGGATTTGCAGTAGGTCCTATAAAACAGACATGTTTTGGCAGACAGTTAGACGACCTCATTTTAATAATGTACAAATGTTTCTACGAAAATACTTTGAGCAAGAGTTACTTATCAAGTTAAGATAATTACTAAATTGTGTTACTTACTGGAGCCCAACTGTCTAAGAGAAAATACAATTGGTGTAGCAGCTTCACTGAAGAGTATTTCTTGAACTGATACCTGAGAGACTCCTGGGAGTTACTTAAATGTTGGTGCCCCATAAAAGAAATTTCAGCCCAAATAATCAAGACAGCCTAAGACACTTATTACTTCATAGCAAAGAAGGTCTGGACTAGTCTTCCAAGGCGACCAAGGAACACCCTATCACTCAATATTTAGTTCAAGATGCCAGTGTCACTAGGAACAGTTCTGTGGTGACAAGAAGACACACCAATTCTGTGCAGTGTTTTCATTGCTGACTCCTACATATGCACAAACTATTCACTCCATGGAGAGAATGCCTTGCTTCAGAGCGTTTGTATAAAATAAACTTCTTGCACTTTTTACAGACAGAACATCAATAAAGCATGTACTCTGACCCCCCCTTCTTTTTCTTGTTTTCTTTAAAAAAACAAACAAAACAAAACAAAAACCACAACAAAAAATACCCAAACAAAACCAAAACAACACACTAACTACTGTAGCTACAGATTTTGGGAAACAGCATGTTTGATGGCGGTTTTATGCTTATTTCAGACCATACAGGAGAGCTTCCACAGTGACACTCCTTTCACAAAGGCGAGCAATGAAAACTTAACAGCCTCTGAAGCCATTTCATGAAAATGCATGAATTGTGCCTCTGAACACACTGCAGTGCAAGGAATGAAAGGGAGCATTTGAGAAGTACCACCACCGAGGCTACCTATCCTACAACACAACCTAACCTGCAGTAAGTTACTGCAACGGTCTCTGGAGAGGAAAAAAGAAAATAGGAGCACCCTACCATTAGCCACCTCCCACTGCAAGGTCATTCTCTGGCTGCCAACCCCAGTGCCTATCTGCACAGCTTTGCGGTGACAGCCATGCAGCAGACAGACACCTAGCTTCACCTTACCTGAAATCTCGCCTGGAGCTCGAGAAGAGCTGGTTTAGCCATATATCCTTTGTTGCCAACGCTAATCTGTAGCATGCACTGAGCCCTGGGCAGAACAATGCTGCATTAACCAGTTTCTCAAAAGAGCCCATTAACTGAAGCACCTGAACATTTTTCAGGTAAGACAGATACGTGTGTTTACCAAGTACAGTGTTTTGTACGAAGGCAGCTTACAGAAGCAGTTGGCAGCCTCTGAGTACAGGTAACAGGCAGCCGCAATTTCCAGTCTGTCTCACCATCCAGCTGGTCAGTGCGAAGGAAGCAAGACCCTGTGGATTTTCAAGACCAGTCAGTGCTCTTTCCAGGTCTGTCTTAGGCACATCTATAACTCATGAAATGGCTTCATATCTAGGACACCCTTCTTTCTTTGAAAACAGTATCTAATTTCAAGTAACATTTGTTAATAGCATAAGAATGATACTATTGCATCACACATTCATTTCCTTCCGCTAGTCCAAAATACAGTGAGGCTCTGCACTGTATCTTTAAAGACATTTGAAATATTCTCCTCATTAGTCTTTATGTTTTCTAATCCTTCTGATCAAACATTTCCTTATCCCACACTTAAGAAAACAAACCTGAACGGCAAGTAAAATGATTTACATCTAAAACACAAACTGTTAGGCAACCAGATTCATTTACCCTGGATTCAACCACCTACGTTCTTTGATTAGCAAACAACACCAGAGTATAACATCCCGAGAAGTGGCGGTCCATAAAAGCATTTGAATTCTCTGTCTCTCTAAAATTTTACTATTATCTATTTCTTTCACATTTCCAAAAGATAATTTTCTCTAAACAACCAGTGAAAGGTTAATGGCTATTTTGACAATTGGTTCCAGATGTTTACCATTCTTCTCCGACGTCCTCAGGAAGATCATGTCAGCAGGGACCCGCTGGTTCTGTTCGGAGAAGAAAGGCCATTATTGTGCATACACCCCTGCACGCGTGTGCAGCCGCCTTCCACAGCCCCACCGTGACAAGCAAAGGGGGTACGGAGGAGAAAGAGGATTTCTTTGTCAAACTGAAGCTTGATACTCATTTTGCTTTGAATCCTAAACTCACTTCCCTGCAGAATTCCAAGTGCAGAATAATAACTGGTGCCAGCTCCCACTGATCAGACCCACCCGCTAGGTTTACAAAAGGGCTAGTGAGTAATTCTAGAAGTATGAAGAAATTTTAAACTAACGCTGGTTTCCTTTCAAGAAGTCCCATGCTAGAAGAATGTGTGTATCTGGAATCTACAGCTGTCATTTTTTCTCTTTTTTGTTCTGAGTATTTTCACACTAATGGTTTTAGAGGTCATCGCTGCTTGCACGGGGGGTGGGGGGGGAAATAAAAATCATTGGATAAAAAAAACCCCACACGTAAACTTGTATAAAGGGGAAAATATACCTATACATACCAGTGCCTACAAATGGACCGCTGTGTCTCCCAATACTTGTGTTGTTTACACACAAAACAGCATTTGGATGTTGCATTTTTATCAGACATTTAACCTGCATCCAACAGTCAGAGATAGGACCAGAGAGGCTTTTATCTTACTATAGGTATAAGTGGGAAAATTAGGTTATAGGTGCATATCTACAGATTTGCTCTCATTTGTAAAGATGATGATGCGATTTTGGTGGGCTGGGAGGAGGAGGAACCCTGAAAAGTGATTAAATATTGTAACTAGCGTACACCACTTGACATGCTAAGCCTATTGTAAAACAAATATGACTTCAAAATACCTCATTTTCTATGGTCTTGCAAAAAAAGTACTTTACCCAGAAAAGGTACACATAAAGGCTAACCTTTTCAACAATGATGAGGTCGCCTACTTGTATATTAGAGCTCTTCACCTTCACAGTCCCTGCAAAGGAAAGAGATCATTAGAGCATTAGAGCAGCAGGAGGACAGGGTTTGTGGGTGCTGTGTGGTGCTCCTCACCTCCCTTCCTTCCACTTCACTATTCAGGAGAAAATGGGTAACATTTCTGTCCCAAGAATTAGGCAACGCTGCCCTGTAAAGACTTACCAACCCCACTGGTCCCACTGGGTAAAGCAGTGGGTCTCAATCTGCAAAAAGGGCTGGAAGTTTCTCGTCTAACAGCTCCAGACCTCAGCCCTGGACGCAGAAGCCCCCTGGTCACTCTCTAGTGACAACTCTGAGACAAGCCCTGAAACTTTTGTTTGTTTGTTTGGGTTTTTTTTTTTTGTTTTTTTTTTTTTTTTTTTTTTTTTTTTTTTTACTGCTTAACCCAGGAATTTGAGAATACTTTCAGCATCAGGCAGACAACAGAGCAAGAATAGGAAAATTACAGTAGGGAACCACCAACTCCCAACTCCTTTTCCTTAAGTAGTTGACAATTTAAAGCGCAGCTCTCAAGCCAAGACCGGGAAGCCGTAAGTGCAATGGGCCCATCTTAAAAACCAGGCTCATTTCCTTCCGTGCCGCAGCTCTTGTATCTGGCTGAGCTCTACCGCCTCTCCTCTGCCTCTCCACGGTCACAGCCTGAACAAGCCCTGCAGAGTACGGGTCCTACAGAAAACGCGTAAATATTTATTTCTTTGCAGCTGTCAAACATTTCCTAGTTGCTTTAAAACACGGGATTAATTTAACAATTGGCTAGTAATTTCAAATCATTAGCCAGCTCTAGGTTTGGCTTCTCAGACTAACTAGTGATTTATAATCAGTTAATTTGAACCCTGCCTCTATGTGTCTGTCTGTTATATTTCAACAAAAGCCTCTTTAATCTGCTGTGATTTGAGTGGAAGTGGGGGAGGCACGTGGAGCTCGCCCTGGCACGGACAACACTCCTACTGTACCTCGAAATTCATGGGCTAACTGGCCAGATAGCAGCTCAGGGGGAAAGGAGAAGGGGGAAGGGAGGGGGAATAGAAATTAGCACAAAGCACAAAGGTCACTAGGATTTTACTACTGGCAGTCCCTTCATTAGCATCCTTCTCAGGATATGCTTCAGTGTTTCTGCTCCAAATTAACAATGAAAGCCATTCTGGGCTCCCGGCAGCCTGCTGCTTTGGTGACACACTGTGTGCTTAACAACATGCTTCATCACTGCTGCTAATAAATGCAGACTTCCTTACATGCTGTAATTATTCCTACAAATTATAAGCAGTCCTGGCCCATTTCACAAATATCTCATAGGTCTTTCGTGGATTCTGGGTTTTGCCTGGCGAGATTTTTAGTTAAAAAAAAAAAAGGGGGGTAAACAAAATGAATGCTGGGCTAAAGACATCTCTGCCGGGGCAGGAAGCGTACCGGGGATTAAGAGTCCATTACGCAGAGGCTTGAAAAGAAAAGCCGCACTCCAAGAGGATCCAAAAAAGCATCCCTGGCAGTCTTCTGTATGGGCTATACAAAGTTAGGTACTATGACACTAAAAGGGTCTGACAGATAACATCTCTTCCTCCCCTTTTAATACGGTTATTCACAAAACAACAAAAAGTGCTTTTGAATATTCTCCTGTGCAAAGGAGGAAAAAAACCCTGTGTGCTCTCCCCACACAGGCATAGCAATTCCTAAACCACCCTGCAGAAAAAGCTCTTGGAAGGAGAGGTGGATTTGTTTAACCATATTTTATGTATTTCTCTTAAAGATCACAAGGACTTATTTGGTGACTATCAGTATAGGAAACACAACCTGCAGAGCTCAAGAACGGAAAGTTAGTTTTGTAGTGCTTTCCTTAATGATGTAAATTCAACACTGGAAAAGAAAAATTAACACCTGGACAAAGCTACAATGTGATGATTCCCTACCATTATGCACATAAAAGGCTTTTGGGATCATTATTCTGAAAAGAATATCATCTGCTTTAAAATTTTTCCAATGCGAGAAAAACCAAAGCAGCTGGAGCAGATTTGTCTTGTTCAATAACTCTCCCAACCTCAGCTGTTTTAAGGCAAAAGAAAGAGAGGACCTTTCTAACCAATACACATTTTTATAACTCCTGTATAAATGAGATGCCCTTTTTAGGTAGCAAAGCTAATTCTGCTTTTCCAGCCATACTCCTGGCTTCTCACGGATGACATCTCTGCAGTATGTACCATATGTCCTGCTAAGAAGGCGCGGGACCAGATGTTTCCTTTGACTCAGGACTCCCATAAAGCAACTTACTTGAATTAGTTTTATTTTGATCTTGGGAATTCTGTAATTCCTTTTGCTTTCTGAAAAAGCTTAGGGGAAACTACCTCCTAAACATTAGATGTTTTCTCGCACATGTTTAAGAAACTAGCTAATAACAAAACTGCTTCATTTCCCAACATTGCTCTGCTATTAAAGTATTTTTGTAATAATAAATTTCTGCTTTTATAAATGCATCTAAAGTGCTTCCTCTAAATACCCGTAGCTTTATTTAGCATTTACAAGGCTTCCAGTTTATATTTTCAGAAGTTAATCAGAATATAAATCAGTGATTAACACAATTTTAAAAAGCAACTTGTCTTGATCTTTTATTTTTTTTAAAAAGAATCAATACTTAATATTTGATTGATACTTGTTTCATTCTTTGCTGTATCCTGATTTATATTATTTTTTCAAGACAAAAAAGTAAACATAACAAAATGCAAACAAATTGTTCCAACTTCAGCTATGACCTTTGGAATTATCACCAAATCTGCAGCATAACGGATGTACCATAAAGCAGATTATTTAAAGTATTAAATGTATTAGCCAGAAGAGATGCCTTTTTCTACTATGTGAGCACTTAAGATTTCACAACAGATCTGCAGAGCTTCACTAAGGTACAGATCAAAACACTTAATTTGGCATTAAAGATGGAGCCAGAGGTTTATGAAAACAAGCCAAATGCATCTGAAAAACAAGGGTTGTTTGCATGCGCCGCACCAAACTTTTGGCTTTTGCAGCCTTATGCTGTATAAGCTGTGGAGCAGGACTCAGAGGGTTTGGGAAAATATTGTTTTTATATGGCTGGTAAATGCCAATGATCTGTATCTTAAGTAGCACCCCGCGGTAGGAGGTCTCTTCCCATTTCTTTCTGCAGAGTTTCTCTCTATTATGCAGCGTTACCCGGGGAGGGGGGCTGTGAGAGAAGAAAAACAAACCAAGAATTTGCAAGCACAGTTCTAGCTTTCTATCAAGCAGAAAGTCAGCACACAGACTTCTGAACACAAGGCAGCTTGTAGGTTTATGAATAGGGGATTGAAATTTGATTATTTTTTATTACAATCCAAACAGCTGTCCTTTAAATGGAGAGCTTTCTATTAAAAAAAAAAAAAAAAAAAAAAAAAAAAGGTGCAGTCCCCAATTCTGTTGGCTCAGACCCCCTCTAGTGGCTACTGAAAACGTGGATATTCACAGCCCAGCGCTGCAACCCCAGCACGGCAGTTCGTGTGCCAGAGACCAAACGCATCCAAACCGGTCTTGTTCCACGCAACCACCCCAAAGAAACAATTGCCCGAAAGTCTCCTGTGGCCACCCTCCGGCCGACGCACTCGGCTCCTCTGCAGAAGGAGCCAGAGCACGTTGGGGGCAGAAAAGCACGAAAGGTGACACGCTCTCGTGTGTTTAGTTAACATTTACTACTTCCAGCATGTTCTGTTCCCAAAGTCATGTTTAAAATGCATCGGCCAGTCCCGCTGTTCCCACTCGCAAGGGGCACCTGGTGAAACGTTTACCTTGACAGGGCCCCCAAACTGTCTTTACTGCCTGTAGGACAGTGCCACGTACTCCAGAGGGTGTACGTGTTCCTGCTAGGAGTAACATTAGGTTAGGCAGACCTTAATGCCAGCATTTCTCAGCGTCTCCAGAGTGGGTCTGACGTCCGTCTGCAGCTGATCCTCCACGCCAGTGAGACACAGCAGCTCCATCTCCATCTCCAGGCTCTCGATGACTGTGGCTACCTTCAGGGAGCGGTCGTGCACGCTTAGCTTCGCCTGGACGTAGCGTGCCTGGGGACGGAGCAGACACAGCCAGTCACGTACAGCCAGCCTGCATTTTTGTGGAATATAGGGTTAACCAGCACGAGGGTTAACCAGTTAACCTCCCTCTGTTAACTGTCATTCAGGAATGCCACCTTTAATGCCTGGCAAACGTGTTACAGAATAAGGCGGAAGATATTTCAGGAAGTGTTTGTTGTTTTGTCCCTGCCCTGTGCCAGCCGGGCACACGGCGCGTCCTTGTGCGCACAAATGTACAGCAGCGGCTGAAGTGACACTGCAGAAAGCCTGGAGGTGACACCCTCGCACCACAGGTCTGACCCCGCTGCTGCAGCTAACACATTTACAAACAGGACAAGAGAGAATCCTAAGCGTTTCCACTATCCCGTCTCCGCGTTTAACTGAACAGTTCTCCTTCACAGTTGGCCTGCCTGGGGTAAGCAATTAGTGCTGTGTGTAGCGACCCATCTAACAAACCCCACGCATGAAGCCCGTGCTTCCATGAAGCCCGATGGGGTTATATTCCAGTTGTTTGTAGTTTCCGGAATGTACCAAGGAAAATTAAAAGCCAACACATTTCCCCACAGAAACACAACTTGTCTAACGACTGATAAATATTTGCAGAATTTACAACCACAAAAGATTGTAAGGCAGGATTCAGGAACTATTCTGGAGGGTCCTGGCTGGGATCCAGTTTCATACATATCACTTAAAAAGCCACTTTGAATAAAAGAACAGCAAGACATTGAAGAATGCCAATTCTAGCAGAAGGAACAGGGAGATGAGAGGCAGCATTATCACTAGAGGGCTGTGAGAATCACTTCAGTGACTGTTTGTTTAAAAACAAAGAAAAAAAAAACAAATAAAAAACTTACTTCAAAGTCTTGATACTGCTCTTCCGTCAGAGATTTCTTGGCTACGACAAGAACCCTCAGGCCTTCCCGAGCCATGTTACCACACTGGAAAGAAGTATCACATTGTAAACCATAAACTGCATCTCAAGTAAGATGATTTATGCACAGCGTTGCAGAGATGGCAATGTAAGATAGCAGGTTAAGAAAATAACCGTCCCATTTGAGCAACCCCCGTGAGTCTCTAACATCTGATAAAGTGCATGATAAACCTGAGAGGAATAAAGGAGATCTGCAATAGTTTGTAATCTATCCCAGTGATCAGAAACAAAAACGTCCTCTCTGCTACACCAGTGTGGCAAAACCAACCCCATTGATTTCATCTTCTCTGTCTTTAAGTAAAAGAATACAAGCCTTTGATTTGTAGGCTTCACATCTCTGGTCATAAACCTCTTTAAAATAAGACCGAGGTATTATTATTCCTTTGAACACCAGGGTTTGGGGGTGGGGAGAATCAGTAACTGAAGCTACTGCTATGAACTCCGTGTCAACATTACTACTAACCTGACCAACATATCCCAGTACAAAGCTGCCAAATGTGGTTTTGAAATTAGACTTTTCAGTCTAAAATCAATCCAGACACAGGATCAAGCCCAGGACAAATTTGGTCATCTTGAGTGGCAATCAGTTTTGAGCAAAATCCATTTTATTTACAGGACTTATCCTGCGCTAAATATGTTGAAGTTGCCACCTGACTTCCTTGCTACTGCACATATATTTGGCCGCAGACTAATCCAATGAATTGCCAAGATCAGCGACCTTCTGGCTCGCAGATGTTTCAGCAGTTACGTCCACTATGCCACATAGTCATGTGTTGCCCTGGAAGGAGAAAAAATATGACAAACCCTCCATATGTAGGAGGGATGGCCCCATACCTCCTCCTCCAGCCAGTCATTGTACTGCACGATCCCAGCCATCACCACATCAGCCCCCTTCATATAGAAGGTGATCTCTCCTGTTGATTCATCCTGCAGATAAAAACCAGAAGAGTCTAAGTTGAACCAGTATCAGCGTATTTGGAGTGGCCTCAGCAAGCTATGTGATGAGTTTTCTGCACAACAGTCAGAAAAATGCAGTGGGTCAAGCTGAAGGTCCATCTGGCTCAGCATCTGGATGATGCCTATTCAATTGCAACTTGGTTACTCGCAGCAGGAATAATGCTTTAGACAAGGATGATCAGCTTTTCAAATCAGCAACATGGCATCTCCATGCAGACACCTCTCAACCCCGACTGCATGTGCCTTTGGTATAACCTCTAGCCCTCACCCTGGAAATTTATTTCATACTTACTTGAAACAATAAAACAGATGCATGAAGCTTAACAGTAAAAATCACTCTAATTTACCCCCTCTGTTACATTATATGGCATAAGCATAATTAAAGTTCATGCTTGCCGCAGAAAGGTTAGATTGCTGCCTGCCTTATCTGATACAAGTAATTTGTAGGCTGCATATTTACATTACCACAAATTAAAAAATCCCTTCTAACCAGGCAGATACCTAAGGAGGTCACAGCTATTAGCATTACAAGCTAATGGAAACCCTGGCAATTTCCTCAAAGGAGACAAAACAATGAGTAAGGAACAAACTGCTCTGTAAACCAAGATAGCCACCAGGGATAGGAAGAAAATAAACTTAACACGCAACACCAAAAAGCCCAGGAAAGTCTGGAAATAGACAGCTATGAAGGAAGGGGAAAAGTACTTTAGGAAAAGAAGAAATGAAAGAAAAGCACGGTGGACACTTTTTCATCCTCACACTATTTAATATACATGGTCAACCCGTTCTGCAGTTACAGAAACTAGCGGTGAAGGTTCTCACACACGAAGAGCTTGAGTCAGGAGGTAAAAGCCTGATGACCTGTGGCGCTGGCAAAACAGAATTTACTTCCATAGCAAAAAAAAAAAAAAGAAAC
>VFFE01007100.1:1348000-1361696 GCA_008921705.1 Burhinus oedicnemus | reverse complement strand
TCCCAGCTCCCACAATCCTATAATAAAACTAAATAGTCCCTAATTCTAGTACATACATACACATCTAAATGCATGTTCTAGATTAACTAGTATCAGTCTTGAAACGCAGTGTAGTATGTTTCTGCCGTATTTAAAAATGCAGACACACGAAGAGACCCAAGGATGGGCAATTACTTTTTTTAAAAATGCCTGTATTCAATCCTGTATTTACAAACACTGAAAGTAAGAAACCATTAATATAATATTTTCAGAGAAGCATTTCACCCCTCAGCTTTCAGGACCATGACTGTGGAAGATCTCTTCCCCATAACCAACAAATCAAGAAAAGAATGACCAGTTCTCTATTTACAAGTGGCATTTGTGTATTTAGCTGGAAATTCCTATCTGCTTTCCAAAATAAAATAAAAAAGCATCAGTTATTTTCAACTTACTTTTCAGCTGTTTGAAGAGTCTTCAAGTAATCACTCCAAAATATTCCCACATGTGCCGACTCACTGTGTCATCTCATATGTCATTCCATCCCCAACACTCGTATTAGCAGCCAGTAATGAACAAAGACCTTTCTTATCCTGTTTTCTGGCAGCTCATATGCCAAATCCTAATTGCTCACCTGGCACAGACAAGTCCCACTGCCTATACAAAACCCAGGAAGAGAGATCCTCTGGGTGCACGTACACTTCATTTACAGGACAGGATCTTAGGAAACTAGCATTAGATTTATACAGCAAAGGCAATACAGCACACACTCGAGAGCAAATTCAGTGAGATCCAGGCTTTAATACAAACAGAATTTTAGCAGCAACGTCCCAAAGCTGCCCCCTTCACTTCTTTCTGGCTTTTACCAGAGATTTCACCATACTGAGAGTCTAAAAGGCAGGAAAAATTCCCTTTTCTCCTCCTCAGCTCCCTCAATAGAGCTATGAATTTTTACCACCACCATTTCTTAAATTAGTGCACAAGCAGTGTCTTAGAAAGATCCCTGTGCTTTTTTAATCAATTCTCAGTTGGTTTTATGTCATTTCTTTAGTCAGAATGCCTGTCCTTGGAGATTTTCAAATGTCAGGTAGAAGAGTTAAACCAACCTAAGTTTGAAGACAGCCCTGCTTTGAGCAGTTGGACTAGATGTCCCTCTGAACCAAAATTATTCTACAATACTCTGAGCTGAAGTGCAGCAAAGAAGTTATTCACATAGAAAGAGAAATAATAGTTTTACTGGGATAAAAGAAAAAATGTATAGGTACATATATTAAAGCATTCAAGCACTTGTAACTGGCTCATGCAGTGCATTTTAGAGATTTAAGAAGCCCATTCTATGCAACTATTCCTCTTTCTGTCCTTTGACAGCACTGGAGTTTCTGCTTCAAAACTGATTATTATCGATTTCCTTTGCAGGTGAAACGCATGGCTATCAAAAGAAGAAGGCAAATAATTTACAGGGAGGAAAGGGTATCTGCACCTTGAGTGAGTGTGAATGAGTGTGTGCGAATATGCCTCTATATATTGATTTTTATAGGTGGGAGGTTTGTGGAGGGGTGTTTCTCTTTTTTTTTTCGCTAGTTTTTTTACAACGTAGTTAAACTATGAAGCAGCCTGTTGACCTATCCCAAGGCCACAGGTCAAACTGTTTGGCAGGGGAGCATAATTTGCCGTCATGGCGCATATGGCCACTCATTAAGGTCACTTTTGAAAGGTGGCCTTCTGTCCTCCACTGCAGTTGCCAGGCTGGTCTGGGCTCCTGCAAGTGCTGGCCCGTGCGTGATCACCCCGGGAGGCTGCAACACCCCCCACACCCCCTCCATGAGCACACCCTGTGTTCAGATGCAGCTGTGAACAACACACACATCACTCCAGGCGCCATTCATTTTCTCACTTTATTCACAACGCCCTGCTGCCCTTGTAGTCACCGTGACCAGTGGCAAGAGCTTTGTGCCTGTTAACACCCCACAAATTAACAAGTTGGGGGCAGAGTCATCTCGCAGCCTTGCCAAACATCTACAAAATAAAGCTTAAGGCCAGAAGAGACGTCTATGCTACGACGTGTACAGAGCTGGCCTGAAGAAGTAAGCTAACAAAATGGTTTAAGGTGCAAACTTATGCCGTAGAGAAAAGGCAGCAAAAGAAATTTCATCAAAATGAAACTTTCTTGAATAAATAAGCCTTAAGTTACCTACCAGAGGAACCCAGTATGTGTAAAGTGCACCAAGCCTCATTTCAACAACAAATTGAGAGCAGGCCAAAAGCAAGAAATAAAGGTTGAAGAAGTATTTGAACTGGTTAAACAACACCTAAAAAAAAACAGAAAAAAGAGGAGGGAGGAGATTAATGGAGTTCAGAAGTTATGCATATAGAACTAACCACCAGAAACATTTTGGCGTGCTCCCCTAGTGTCTAAATGCCAACTTAGCGCAGTCTTAAAGCAGTCCTGGACACTCGGGACAGATCCCAGTCCGGTTTGCTACTGCCCTAAGGCAGCTGTTGCAAGAGGCCCACCAAACACAGCCCAAGCAGTAATTATTTCCTCCAGCTCCAGGTTTTGCACCTGTCTACTGTAAAACCATTGAAACTGGGGAAAGCATTGGGGCAGGATGATGAAAACCAACTTTCTTCACACTTACCCCAGGCAGAAATGTAAAAAAGTTGTATTTCTGATTGTTGATCACATTGCGAGGGTATCTCTGGTCTCTCTTCTCTGGGTGGCCAAGCCAAACAGTACGGGGCCTTGGGTCTCTCCTCCCACAGCATCTTAAGCACTCACAACACCTATAGAAGGAACATCAATTAATAAATGAGTTAATTTTTAACACATTTCTATGACTCACACACACCCCAGACGCTCTCCACCAGCCAGGCAGAACAGCCAAGCATGACTTCCTCAGCTGTCACTCACCACCTCTCACCCGTCAATTATCCACTCTATTACAAGCATCTTCAAACCCAGAGCTTGACTTTCTACCAAATACAGACACTCCACCTGCTACAGCCACTGCAGACCTGCCTTGCAGTCCACCAAGCGACGAGCAAACATCTCGTACAGCGTCGGAGCTCTCACTAAAACATTGCGCAACCACACGCGCAAAGCTGGGCAGGCTTGCGGCACTGATAGAAATGTGCCTGCAGCAACCAGGGGTGGGGAGGCTCCTCGCTTTGCTGTCAAGAAAACGATGGATGGAGAAGGGTGGACCAAGCTCATCGCTACGCTGAGTCAGTGCCGGCGGCTGGGAGAGCTTCAGGAAGCATGGAGGTGTGGGGCACAGGCAGAAAGGTGCCCTCGCGCTGATCCTGGATTGCAGGTTTTATGCCAGAAAGCTCCCATGAAAAAAAAAAACAGTAATAGGTACTTTCTATTATTTCTTCTGTTTCCTTGTTGGTGTATGGAAACTTCCTCAAAAGGGGCCTGTCCCATTTACAAACTGAACTTAAACATGAATGCGTGTACGTAAAGTGATCTTGTGTGTCCTAAAGAAAAGAAGAGATGGAGATGGACAGAGGTTCTCCTCCTTCCCTGCAGCTCCAACTTCATAGAAATTTATACCTTTTTAACAGAAGGGTTTAATATTTGCATATTTGAATTTTTGCACTTTAAAACAGTCTTGCCAAGGAATAATAATCTATAATCCTCTAAAAATGAAACCTTAAGAGGAATCTGAAAATAGATAGTAAATGATTACTGATTTTATTTTTACACAGTTTACAGTCATTAGCTCTGTTTACGTTAATGGCAAATTGTATGTTAACTACTAATGAGTAATACACATACTCATTGACTGAGAACACGCACTGTACATCCAGCTACACAGTCTCTGTTGGTTACTTCAGCTGTAAAAATCCGTATTTTCAGCTCTTCAGCACCCGCAGAGGCTGTGAGATTGGGCAGCCCAGACCAACGCCTGGACCCAGCACCACAAACCTGAGCTGCCAGAGAAATGGCTGCAGGGATTTAAGGTCATCCTATTTTCCATCAGATTAGTCCAATACAACCTCTGATCTAATTTTTTTTTTTCCCTGTATTATTGTCTACTTTGTCAGCAGTATCAGTTCTTGTTCCATTAAATACCGTCATGTTTCAATTATCCAGCACTACAATTACTTTTTATGTCTTGCAATGCCAGTTTTCCAAAAATTGTCCAAAATAAGTAAAATACGAACACGTCGGCATGCTGATTTTTTAGTTTTTCAACTCAGGCTTACATTAAAGCCATTTATTTAACATGATTTCTGGCACTTGCTAGAAGTTTATGGGAATTCAGGAAAGCCACATCAACTTCACTAAAACTGACACAGTTCCTAAAGGAGTCTCTCTTCTCTCCGGGGGAGATACTTAAAGTCCGGGGTAGGAGACGTGAGCTCCTCTAGCTCTCCCAGCACTTGCTGGAACCACCAGCGCACCCCACCTCACCCCACCTCGCAGCCTGGCCTCTCCCTGCTGCTGTCGCCGAGCTCTGGACTCACCAGAGTCCAGAATAAAAGCCAATAAAGAAATCCCAGTGATGGCACGTGGTGCCTGTATTTGAAATAATCCAGGTTGAAACCTCCTCCAGCACACAGCTGGGTGTCACACGTAAGAAAACCGTATTCCCTCTTTCGGAAACCATTGCGCCGCCTACAAGCTTCAGGCTAAATGCTGCTTTTCTCAACTAAAAGACCTTGAGATGAGGTGAG
Organism: Burhinus oedicnemus; assembly: GCA_008921705.1. NCBI lineage: Eukaryota > Metazoa > Chordata > Aves > Charadriiformes > Burhinidae > Burhinus > Burhinus oedicnemus. The sequence goes on along the minus strand of VFFE01007100.1, from coordinate 1,357,037 downwards.
AGGAAACACACACTCTCTAGAAAAACACGGAGGATTAACATGTGATTTGTTAAGCAATGGTAACAGCAGAGAACCGTGACTTTCTTTCCACAGGCCCGCCGTGGCCCCCAGGCCTGCCGTGGCCCCCAGGCCTGCCGCCATCACCTCGAGGCGCCTGACAGGACCTTCGGCCCGGCTGCTGCGGCCAGCTAAAACGGGCTGTAGGGATTAAAACCTTGTACCGCTCGAGGTAACGAATCCTTGATTGAAGCAATGAATCACACAGAGCGTCGGTTAGTTCGTGGGAGAAGCAAGGACTTATCAGTGATCCCTCTTGTACCTTGAAAAAGCCTCTCTTGTTCAAAATTGCAGCATTGTACCCTCCCAAACCCCAAAAGGGTCATTTCTCTGTTGTCACTGCTTCTTACTGAAAGCCAATCTCTTCTCAGTCCCCCTTGTTCCTTTAAGAACAGCCCTATTGAATTTCACTGACATTTGGGAAAGCCAGTATCAGCCAGATTGATAACCAAAAGCTTCAGCGCTCTCACAAACATCTTTCCAGAAACCACTGCTAAGATCTGCTCTTGAATCACAGCATTCTGCTGCAAAACTTCAGTTAAATACACGCCTAACCGAAACAAATAGCTATTTAAGGAAGTGCACAAAGCATTCGGCCCTTGAAGGGACTGCCTTGCCAGCAGATGCATGCAGCACGATGAACAGAGTTTACAGCTCACCACGCAGAAGGTGGTTTTTCACAAAGATACCGTGTTTTATGCCCTGCTGGATGCCAATAAACAGAAAGAAGTGTTATCAGTTAAGTCAGCTCCTGCAGTATATAAGAGGAATAAAAATCAACTGTGCTTCCAGAAGTAAAGAAAAGGTGTCACCATGGGGTTTGGTGCTCCATGAGCGGGCATAGACATTAACTTCACAAGGCTGACTCGCAAGATAATTTCTCACAAGCATTTGAAACTAGACAAAAGGATTTTTGCATAATCAAATTACTTTGACATTATTATATTTCATGAAGAGTGGCAGATGAGCCCTGAAAAGGTGGATTTTCTCTAGTCCGTGCTCAAGAACAACCACAGCCACAAGCGCACAGGTGCCACCCAAACACAGGAGAGAAGGTTTTCTCGCTCAAAGCAGCTTTCAGACCGAAACGCTGACAAGATAGCAGAGCACTACACAGCACCCACACATCGGTAGTGAAGGAACATGAAATCACAAGTTTTGGATGGTGCCAAATAGTCTCTTACCAGCTCCATGCAAGTCAAACTCCCCGTTCCAAACCCAGAGCACTTGTAAGGTCCCCCAATTTCCATAACAATCCCACCGCTTTCACCTACACGCATTTATCACTGACCATACAGAGGTCGGCTTTATGAAAGCCTGGGTCATCTTCAACTCTGACCTGCAAACCGTTCATTTGCTGAAGAGAAAATTAGGAGAATGCAGGAAAATGTGACAGAAAAACACAGTTTGAGCGAACTGCTCAAAACCCTGCCAGCAATGCACACCTACCTCAAATTACTGGAATAAAGCAATTGGAGCTGCTTTCCTGTTCAAGTGTGCACAAGAGGCATCTGACTTCCTACAGACTTGCAGCACCACTACTGCCTTCTCTGCTTAACCTTTCGAGAGGGACATTGCCTGGTATGCTGCATTGGTAACGTTTCTGAGACTATGGACTTCCATCTTTGACTATTCCCTAGGTAGTACCATAAAACCATAGTTAATGTAACTGCTCTAAATGTAATCCACTTCAAAAAGTTACACTTGCCCCTGACCCTATCAATTTTTGTCAAATCTACAAACTTAGTGTCTCCTAACAAGAGAAAATAAAAAACCCAACAAACTAGTATGTCTTTCTTCCCCACGTGGCTGTGTGTAATACCCACATCTGAAAGGCAGTTACCAACGTGACACAAACAGCAAAGTTGGTGTTAAACACTCAAATTCATAAACTCTGCTTCAGAAGTATATTTTATAAGCTTGATACCTTTTAAATGCAGTTTTCTTTTGTGTTTGCAGATGAAGACCTAAGACAAACAGTCACTTGTATCCCAAATATATTTTAATGGAAAATAGTGAAAATGGTGGTATAGATATGTTCGGGGCTGGGGGGAGAGTTTTTCCTTCTTTCGCAATGGAAGAAAACACACAAGATTGGCCTTGATTCCACGTTTCAATGACTGTGAATCCAGAATGATCTCTGTGATAAAGCTCCAAATAAGAGGCTTTGCCCAAGGGAGCAAACCTGGTGCCCGTACACTCCATTTCATCACAACGTGCTCCCCAGTTACAGAGAGTGTCAGTCACTCCTTGTAATCAGACATCTGAAACCAGTTACCTTTGTTTATTTTTTAGGCTGGGCCTCTTCCAGGGATTGTACTCAACAGCAAAAATACCTACACACCTATATCATAATATTTACAATAGGATAAGGCTCAAAGAGGGTACTACTTAGTACCCTCTATTAGTTTAATAGAGGGTACTTACTACCCGTATTAGTTTAATAAATTTTTCACTTGTGCTGTTAATTTTTTATTTTAATTTTTTTTTTAAACAAAGTAAAATTCACCAATACGCTCCAAAGAACTTTCCAAATACCTGGGCAGATCTTCAAACCAATACCTAAGTCTCCAAAGCGGACTTCCAGACATTTCAATAAGTTCAATGACTTACCCACATTTTTTCATAAGTGTGTAAGAAAATGGCAAATGCACCCCACAAACTAAGCAGAACGTTTTACCATAAGAAGAGTGTGCTCTGCCCAACTGTTTACATACAATTATACTGCTTTTAGTCTTTTCCAAATTACTATGAATTCACTACTCTGAGCGCTAACAGCCAGCACTGTGAAACTGCTTACACTCGTGCTTTTCTAAATGGGATGGCAGCCCCCAATACTGACAGCATCTACAAAGGCAGGGAAGTAGAAGGCAATTGCACAGATGTGAAATTACCCAAAATTTAGCACACATTCTGTAATTAAAGCCACGACCTCTCATAGCTCTCCCACCACAAAGATACTTGTTGCTGGAAGAATCTGAATTTACAAATGCTGTGTGTTACTATCAGGTTTGCGAAGCAACCTAAAAATAATGCAGTTCCAAGTATAAGCGAGAAAGGGCATGGGAGAATCTGCTGCGTAAAAATAACAAGTTTTGTGAAATTCCTGCCTGGCTGGAGTCACAGTTTTCACAACCTCCTGAATTACAGGGAAAGCAAACTGAAAACCTAATTAGACAAACAAAAGAAAAACTTCCTGCCTAGCAAGTTTTTGAAAGCGATTATCAGTAGTATCAATGCTCAGGTAAAGAATATCCAGCATTTCTACTAAGAGGTCTCCTGCATAGCCTTTTAGCACGAGGTTTCTATGCTGCGTAAAGGAATTTACAAAAAAAAGAAAAAAGTCCAACCACTGAACACAATACTACAACCAGCAATAACAGAGTCGCACGTTGCGACACTTTAACTGGGGAGGTTTATCAGCGCTCAGGAATCTCATTACGTCATTGTCTCGAAGCCTCTTCCAGAGCCTGTAGGGCTCAGCAAGGAACTCATGCACCAGTGGCTGAAAATCCTGAAAATCAGTAAATCCTGATTTTTATCCCATATACATTCAAAGACCCCACAAGAGTTTTTGTTATGAAGGTACCTAGTCAACCCCAGTGCTGGCATTTAACTCTTACCTATTCTGTGACCTTGTTTTTCCCTCCTGTCCCACAAACCGCCCAGCACACTGCCTGTGCTTTGCGGGGTGGGCACAGAGCAGAAGCCCACAATCCAAACCCCGGGCTAGCGGGAATGTTAAGCGGTGATGATTATCTCTGCACACTAATTGCATAGGTGCCAGCCCACGGCTTGTTGAAGTAAGTTAGAAAACGAGCTTTTGGTAGGAACACAGACATTTCTCAAGCACGGAACCACGTGCTCATTCTTATAGGCAGATGTTTATCAACCCCCCCAAAAGATATTCGATTGTCATAATTTTAATTTTTTTAATAAACTTTTCAATGATATCTTAAACTTCATTAAGGAAGAATACATTACTAAGCTCATTAGTTCTGCTTTAAAATCCTCTGTATGACATCTGTGATCCTCACAAAGCACTTCGCACAAGCAGGAGTGGCTGCGATGCCAGAACATGTTTTAACAGACTAATGGCAGGTTTCATCAACCTACCAGGGTCACGCGCAGACACGACAGTTTCACTACCTGAACCCCTTCTGTCTTACACGTGCCGATGTTGCAATGTGAGTGAACACAGGTCGCCACAGGCGCCTTCATTACTGCACCAGGTTGTGTTGGCACAACCCATGGTGTGACACCGGTGAAAGCCCAGTGCCCACCGGCACTGCATCACTGCTGTGCACTCACAGGAGCCAAAGCAAAAGCCCCCAAAGCTGCCGGGGACTTGTACAGTGGGGAGAGACAGCCACGCTTAGGGTGCAAAGTCCTCGGCTGTGCAACTAAATACCTGACTTGGGGTGCCCACATGCTGGGATGACAAAACACAACTCATACTGAGAGCAAAAGCAAAAGAAGATGCAGAAAGATGGGTGGTGAACCTAACGAGGAACATTTCAGTCTCCTCTTCCCTTTCTGCTCCTCTGGAAGCTGAATAATCTTAACCCCAAAAAAACCATTCTGGCAAATCCATTCAGTTGGGTACCAGAAACAAAGCATTCTGAGCACATACAAACAAGTACACAAATGTGTTTCCAGATTATCCTGGTGCTCATTAAATAAAAAGTCTTTTTGACTGGGGCTACCAGCTTTTTCCAGTTAACCTACCTGTTCCTCCCTGGAAAAATTTTACAGCTATTGCACAGTTCTGTGATCTCCTGTCTCTTTGGATACCATCCTTATGTTCGGGTATCAAGCTTAAAGACCTGGATGATGAGGGAAAGGACTGCTCAGGCCATCACATTACTCTGAAGTTTTCTGCTCAGGACAAGGTCAGTGTCACTGGAGGAAGTTGGCTGTTTCTGGCAAGAGAGAACTACTGGCATTATTAGGAATAATAAAATACTTTCCACCAGGAAATCAGAAGACTACATCCTTGAAAGGGAAAGAAAGATAGTCTAGAAAAACAGCTGAAAGTTTACATTGCTGCTTAGAGATAAAATTAGCCTGCACTTTCCAGGAACGAGAATCGCAAAGTTACAGAAGTGTGAGCAGTCTTCTACAAAAGTTTAGGAATACACATTCCTAAACATTTCTCCTTCTCCATTTTGCAACTGAAGCATTGAAGAACACTATTGCAATACCTTCTTAAGTACAGTAAACTAGCAAGTCACTGTACACCATGAACTTTTTGCAATCACTATCTTACAGAGAAAGCATGAAAAATACATGAAGACAGCTTATATGGGGAAGTTTATACAGCATCGTGTTATTCAGGTTTTAAATAATAACTTGGCAAAAATAATAACAAAAAAACTCACAAATCCCCAAATAAAATCACAACCACTCAAAAGCATCACTTTAAATGTGAACCGTATCCAAAACTTTGAGTCCTGTAAGTGATGTGGCCCTTAATCTGCACAGGGATTTACACGAATGGGGCGGTGGTGAAGAGCACAAAGGTCTGCAGTGTACTTCACTTGGGAGGACATTTGTTTACAAAAATGCATTCTTAGTGATGATGTGAGAAGCAGTAATATGACAGATTGACTGTCAGATGCCAGATGAACAGCCACTACCAAAAAGTAGTTTTTATTTATAAATGCAGCATGTTTGATGGAGAAGTAGAGAGAGCAAATGACAATTGCTTTCATAAGCATTTTTCATGTAAAACAAACCTAACGGAAAAGAAGTGTCACATTTATCTAATGCTGGGATAGTATTTGTCAAATTAGGGCTGAAGTTAATCAACATATTTAACCACTTCTACAACAAGCACATTTCTCAGATGATGTTCCTGTGCTTCTCACAGGCTGCGCTGTTAAGTTCTTGGCACCTTTAACACACAAACCAACCTTCCACATTCCATTTTTTTTTTAAAGCATATAAAGAATTTTCCATTGATTAAAAAAAAAAACAACAAAACCAAAACCAACCAAACGCCAGAGGCGTGCACAACCACCCAGCCTTGTTGTGCACCTCCACAGTATTCAAACACTCCCCTGTTTCAGACGGCGTGACGGCGCAGCTGGGGTGGCTCGGGAGGGGGCCAGGAGCGCTGCCATTCATGTAGCCCACCCCTGCCCATGCACCATGGGCCACCGTGCAAACCAGCCCGGCTGTGGGAAACCAGCCCAGCTCTGCACGCACCGAGGCACACCCACACGCAGGCAGATGGAGGGCAGGAGCTCCCATCTCTGTTGACTTTGAAATGGAATTTGCCATTTTAAATAGAGCCAAAGAGTACACACACACACAGAGCACGGAACGGCCGCATGAAATGTTACTGTAAAGCTCCTCCTTCCTCGTCTCGTTCCCCATTCTTCCCCCCACATTTCTGGATCAAGGCCTTTCTACATTGCAGAGGCGGCAGGAGCACACCAGTTTTCTGGTTCCAAAAAAATGCCTTGCAGGATTGTGGACTGAGACCATAAGCTATTTAGGGAAAAACTTGTGTCATGCACTGAACGGAGCATCTGGGGTGCTTCAGGAACTTGCGGCTCCCTTCCCAGCACAGCTCAGCCCCTGGGAAGCTCCGACTCGCTTGCTATCCCTCCAGCAGTCCTGCTGCAGCTAATGCCATCCTTCCTTCCCAACTGGCACATACCTCATAGTGGTTTTCAGAGTGCTGCAGAGCATTTGGAAGAATATGGCTGAATTCAAGGCACACAGCTGCAGAATTGAGATCTTAACCTTTGATTGCAGCAAGGAAGATCCACATTAAAGTTACGCTCGGGAACAGATAACCACTTCTCCCAGTGGTTTATTAAGCACATGATTTCTCTTTCACACGGATCTCAGCTGCCTGTACCATCATTCATCTCTGCAAGGCTACTGTGCGAGTTCCTCCCTGGCTTCTCTTCAAAGTACACTAGATGCTGAGGCTGTAATGAAAGCCTTGCTTGGATGACACCTGCCCTTCGCTGCCTATATGAGAATTACGCATTTCTTACTTTTTTGTTAACATACATAAAGATTTCTATGAAGTCATTCAGTACACGAACAGGAATCTGTTTCCCGCTCCAGAAGACCACACTGACAAAAGCTCTGTCTGAGAACTTGCCCCCACTGCTGTGAGGAAACCCCCAGCAGAAACTGCAGTCAGGGCTATGCTAAGGTGAAGTCTTTCAAGACCTGCTTATCCCTGGGATTCTATACGTATTGAGGAAGATGACATGGAAGTGCTTTTGTTTGGGTTTTTCTCAGAGGGAGCAGAAGAGAGAAGGTCTTCCCAGGACTCCATTCTGGATGTGACACCTGGGACCCTCCCTGACTTGCTGGCTGATTTCTCCTTTGGTTTATAATACTGTTTTGGATTTGCAGGACTTCAGTGACTAGTCATCCACACTATTATCTGATCAAATTACTAACATTACAGGCTACTTATCAGTAAAACAAAAGTTCCCAATACATGGCGAGTCCCATCCCCAAATACAGCTACCGCACCAGACAGAAACCCCAAATCCAAGTTATTCAGACCACTATTGAGAAAAGTCTTAAGCAATCTCCCTTCACAACTTCTTGCTGCCAAAATTTCTTGCTAACACGGGAAACATCTCCATGACTGCTAATCAGGTGGAGTCCACAACCAACAAACCACAGCTTAGCTTAGCTGAGGGCAATTGCTGTTAGACACTACTAACCACATTGTAACACTCAAGAGGGTCTTGGTGGAGATGAGAGAACTTTAGGAAAAGCACCCATTCAGGAAGCTTTGAGAAATTTCTCAGGCATCCACCTCTCCCTGAACCCTTTCAATCACCTCACCGAATTTAATGCCGTGGTGGCTGCACCTCGTGGAACCTGCCCCGTGATGCCTGTTACACAGGCGCTGGGCAATCACTCGCTGCATCACACACACCTCCCAGCTCTGTGTCAACTGGCACCCATGTTGCTACATCAATTGTTAGAAACAATGTTGATAATAAGGAGTAATTCTAATAATGAATAAACTATGTAGAACAATTCCAATTAGAGGAATCTGAATCAAAGCTATCAACCAAAAACATAACAAGCGAGGGAAAAAGTGTCAATTTCCTCTTGTTTTAACAGTCAGGATTTCCTGTGATATTTTGGTTGATTTTGCTAATATCACTCACCAGATTTTAAAAAGTGAAATATCCAGGGACAAAAGAAGCACCGCAATAACTGACAGCCAGGTAACCTGGACTCCCTGTACACCCCACTGCATGCAAACCAACCTGTCTGGAAAGTGATGCAATTTCCTACTGAAATAGCATTAAAGGATCATTTTTCTTATTTAACTTCCTGCATGGGAATAGAGGTATAAATACATCCATCCATCTTCTTTAGGACCACATCCCACACTCAGGATCTCGCCAACACCCCACACCGGGGATGCTGTATCGCTGTGACGGACAGAGTTACGCAGAGCTTCCTGCCTTCAGACACGGACCGTTGTCACAGACGGACAGACACCCGTCCTGCCCCAGCGCTGCTCCTCAGCGAAGGCCGAGCGCTCGCCCAGCACCAGCCTGTAAATCTCCAGGCGCAGCAGCGGGGATGACGAACAGGACCGAGAGCCGGGCTGGTGCCAGGCACCCGCGACACAACCGCCTCTCCCGGGCCAGCCCCGCCGCCCCAGCGGCGCCCACCGGCGTTTGCCGCCCGGCTTCTCCGGCCGCCCCCGCTGCTGCCCAGGCACCGCTTTGTCTGGAGGGCTCTAATGGAGAAGGCGATGAGGATGAGGGCCGGCCGGCGTGATTTTTTTTTCCCCACGCACGGGCCTGCCAACCGGCAGCCGATGGCTGGCCCCGCTCTCCCCAGCCCCGCCGCCCCCGGCGGCAGCGCAGCACCGCCCGGCAGGATCCTGCCCTCCGCCCGGGCGTGCCACGGCAATGGCGTCAGGAACAACCTGTCAGCGCCTGCCTGCCTGCCTCCCCCTCCTCCTCCTCCTCCT